>PVIJ01008648.1:0-72576 GCA_004024925.1 Scalopus aquaticus
CCCCGGCACACCCCCAGGCCCCCCGTGCACCCCCAGGCCCCCCGCACACCCCCAGGCCACTGTCTGAGCCCTGGGTCTGTCTCCAGGGGAGCCCCGTGAAGGTCCGTTGCTGCCTCCACGTGGTCCTGGTGGGGTCTAGATGCACCGCAAGTAACTCGGGGTGCTCGCTGGCAGCTGACCCCGTTTTCACACCTTAAAGCACCAGAAATAGGCAAATTAAGGCCAAAGTTATAACATTAACCACGACGGAGCCCCGAGAAACTGCACCCACAGTCCTCGGGGGCGTCTGGCGGCCTCCTTGCGGCGCCGCTGGTGGAGCAGCCGCCCTGCAGCTGCCTCGGGGTGCCGCGGTCTCCGGTTCAGGTCGCCCCTGTTAAGGAAGGCGGGGGGCTGCTGCCGGCCTTCCGGCAGCCGGGGTGTGTCTGGCGCTCCAGCGCAACGTGAGCCTCTGGCGAGGCCCGAGACTTCATCCTCAGCCCCCGGCCAGGCAGCCCCCGTCGCTCTGCCCCCGAAAGCCCCGCACGGGCCGCCCAGACGTTCCCGTTGGAGGCCGCAGGCCTCAGCGCGCCCACCGCACGCCCACCTCCCGGCCTGCCCCTCTCTGCATCTGACAGCCCCAGCCCCAGCCCGGCCCGCCCTCACGCTCGCGTCCAGCCCCCGCCTGTCCGGTCCCTCACGCCCAGCCGCCCCCCGCGGCGCCCCCTGCTTCACAGCGTCTCCCCCTAGTACCTCTGTCTGCTGCGTGCCCGGCCCCCCACCCCCCGCCCGGACACGAAGCTCCCGAACGTCGTGATTTGTTCCTAGAGTGAAATTTCTCTGCTCATTCTCTCCTTCATTTTGCACCCCCTTTTCTCTTCAGCTACTGTTGAGGCTATTGAGGCTGATGAAGGTAAATGGGCCAGTCCCCTTTCTGTTGTGCCCGCAACAGACAAGGGCGCTGCCGGTGTCCCCGCTGTAGCTTGTATGGAGTGTGTGGGCGTGGGCTAACAGTGTGGCTCCGTATTAACCAAACGTTCTTGCTTTAAAGGGGAAAGTGTCCTTCCACGGTCTGTCTGTCTGTCTGTTTCCCTTAAAGCTGCGTTTCACCTTGTGGATGACAAACTCGTACAATCCCAGAAAGCAAAAGGAGCAGATCTCGGCCGTGTGCGCTGGGGGGGGTGATGGCAGCGTCCTGAAGCCCCCGCCTGAGCCCGTGCTCTCTGAGCTGGCGCGCCCCTCCCTCAAATCACTCTCTGTCAGCGCTGAAAAGGAGACGATCGAAACAGCCTGATTGATTCTGCTCATCGGAAATTTCTAGCCAAAAAAAAATTCGCTGGCATAGTGCTTTGTTGTAGCCGAACATTCGTTTCTGTCTCTGAAAGTATTCCGGCACGAGACAGCCGTGTGCGAGAAACAGTTCTGCTCGTTTTCTCAAATTTTGACTTATTCGCTGTCATCGCAGGACAGTTGGCACTAGCAAAACACGAGCCCAAACACGCCGAGCGGCTGTGGCCGCGTCCCCGCTCCGAAGCGCGGCCTCCGCGGGGGGAGCTGCGTGCCGGGCAGGGGCTGGGGCTGGGGCTGGGACGCACGGCCGCCCGCCTGTCCGCCCGCCGGGCCGCGGAGCCCCCCTCGGAGTCGCTTCCGAGCGGAGGCGCCTTGGACCCCCGTGCCCCGAGAGAACCCATGGCTTGAACATTCGATCTCCACGCCCTGTGGAAATTTAAAAGCGAGTAATTTGAAGTTCCCCTTTAAAACAATATTGTTCAGTTGTATTTTGTTCTTGCAAGATAACTACTTCTTTTTCCCCAAATTGCGTGCCTATGTCCTTCGACACCATGTCCACAGTGCCACCCGACACTGTCCGCGTGCGATTCGGATCTCGTGGGAAACGAGAGCCTGTAAGAGAAAATACAACTGCTCCCTAAATAGCAGTGGCCCGACTGCTATTTACGCGGGAACCCCGCCCCGACCCGCAGTGTGCGTTCTCGTTGACAGTTTGGCTGTTCTCTGTGGTTTCTGTGACTGTGTCGTGTCCAGCTGACTACCGGTGTGAATCGCTAACCCGTGTGTGCCCCAGCCGGGCAGCGCCCGCTTCCATACCAGGACGGACGGGAGGACTGAACCGGAGCCCGGGGCCGCGCTGGGTGGACGCCGGCCCGCCCCGGCCTCAGACGGAGACGTGCCGACCGCTGCGGCGGGCGACGTGGCTTCAGACGTGACTGCGCAGACGGACGCTCCCTGGTCACGACGCCGGGGCCCACAGCGTGGGGAGGCGCGCGCCTCTTCCCACGTCCCCCGGCCGGTGACCACCCTGTCCCCGCGGCGTCCCCGACCCAGCTGGTCACCAGGTCAGGTGACGGGGCGAGCTCGCGGTGGCCTGGTCTCCCGAGCCCCCCGCTGCGCTCCCAGCCCACTGGCCGCTGTCCAGCCGCCCCGCTCCGGGGGGCGAGGGTCCCGGGCCCAGTGAGTGTGGACGCGCTGGCGGCCCCAGGCTGGGACACTGCCCCTCGGTGCGCGACCGCTGCGGCCGGACCGCTCGGCGGCTTTCCGGAGAAGGGGGGAGGCCAGACGTGGCTGCCGGCTCTCGCTGCGCCCGCGGCCCTGGGCTCGCACCCGCAGGCCCCACGCCCCGCCCGCTCTGGCTCCGCGCCCAGCCGCAGAGCCCCGAGTCCGTCTGTGCCGCCCCCCGGCGGGGCCGCTGGCAGACCCCAGTCGGCGCCCCTCGGGAGCCCGTTCTCCTGGGGTCCCGCAGGCCCCCGCGCCCTGGCCGGCCTCTGCCCTCGCCCCTCCTCCCAGCACTCCCCTCCGCGACCCTCGGCCCCGGCGCCGGTGCCCACGGAGAGCGCCCGCTGGCCGCCCGACGCGTGTCCCGGCCTCTGAGCTGCTCCCCGCCGGCTCCGCGGGTTTCCGGGCGACCAGGAGCAGGCGCGGGCGCCGGGCTGCCGGCCGAGAAAGTCTCCGGAGTTCCGGCCCGCGAGGCCCCGAGCTGGCGCCCTCCGCAGCCGCTGCTCGGCGTGCGCGCACGAGGGCTGGCCGGGGCGGCCAGGACAGGCGGGTGCTGCGGCTGCCCGAGGGCGCGGCGGCCGCTGACGGGAAGAGGACGGTCGTTGCCGCGAGACGGGGCGCTCCGCCTCCGGGCCTGGGTGCGGGAGGCGCCTGCCGAGCGGGGCGCCCTGCCCCCGCGCCGCGCCGCACCCCCGGCGCCCGCCCCTCCGCCGCCTAACCCTCTCTCCCCGTTCCCGTGCAGCCATCAAAGGGTTCTCGCCGCAGCACAAGATCACCAGCTTCGAGGAGGCCAAGGGCCTGGACCGCATCAACGAGCGCATGCCGCCCCGCCGCGACGCGCCGCCCTCCGACGCCAGCCTCAACTCCATCAACAAGGCGCTGGCCGCGGAGGCCAACGGCACGGACAGCAACGGCAGCAACATCCAGTGACGGCGCGGCGGCCGCGGCCTGCGGGCCGGCCTGGACTCAGTTTACACTGTCGTTCAGAGAGGGAGAGGACAGACTATATTTTGGGGGGGTGGTGACTGAGCACCTCTTTTGGGTATGCCTTTTAAAATGCTTCTAGGAAAAATTTTTAAAGAAAGCTAATGCTGGTATTTACCGCGCGGGCGGCCCGGCTGTCCTTGCGCGGGGCTTCTAGGTGGGCTCGTGAAAGGCCTTTTATTATGTTACTGGACACGAAAACTTTGTCTAATTTCTTACTCTATTGTACGTTTACAGTCGCAGCACTAAACATGGATGACATCAACATTTTTAACAAAATGATGTACAAACTAAATAAGGACTATTTATTGATAATGTTTTGCTACTCTTGTCAGACAACGGCTATAAAACGAATTAGGCAGTCTTAAAAAAAAACAGAAAAAGAAAAAAAAGAATGTTGCAAATTTGTTAAAAATGCCAAAAAAGACAGTTTCATTTTGTACAGATTATGCTTACCTCAGGTTTCTCGTGTGCTTGGACCCCCCCCCCCCACCCCCGTAACACTTCTCTGATTAATTTGGCAATGAATATTTTTTTCTTTAAGTTTAAAAAAAAACTGGAATTATTACATTTCTCTTTTTTTGCTGTTTATATTTAGGGGTTTTTGTTAAATCAAGTCTTGGTTGTGGCTTGCTGAATTCAGTATTTATGAGTGGTGCATTTTTAAGTATAGTGAACAAGACACCATATTAAGTACAGTGATAAAGCATCTATATTCTGTAAAAAAAAAAATCTGCCTATGCATGTTTTTTAAGAAACAAAACGGCTGTGTCGGCCTGTACGGGTCTGTGTGCGCTTCGTGGTCTGACCTGTACCGGAAATGTATGTAACTGACGTACTTTATATTCTCTACAATGCTTGATGCCTTTCAAATTTTGTAATCGAAAAGCTTTGACAAAAAATCTCAAGGGGAGAGTATTCTTAAAAGTTTTTAACATAAGCTTGTCAGTGTGCACCTCGTGGTTGGCATGTTTAGCGCCCTCGTGAACCTAAATAAGTTTGTAGTTACATGTGACGCTCTACTGCATGGAAACTTCCCGCCACGCCGGCCAGTCCTCTTCCCGATCTGTCCTTTTTTCACTTTCCTCCCTTGTCCATCAGTTACGGGTTACAACTGGCTCCTCCCGAGAACAACGGCAACAAAGTCCATTCATACTTTTTAACGGTGGTATCGGGCCAGGCAGTCTCTGCGGCCACAGCCTTGCCTTTGTGATCTGACCTCTGAGATGTTGGCGATCAAAGCATGCACTTGTAACAATGACAAAGAAAAGCATTTTATATTACTACTCAATAAACCGTGCATGAATTAAAGAGCTCTCCCCGTCACTGAGTCTGCGGAGGGGACGGCCGCCCGCGTGGGCCGAGGAGACCGGCCCTTTTTGTCGAAAGCCAAATTGTCATCAGGCCGTTGGCGGCGGCACCGCCCGGCTTGCCGGAGCGGAGGGACGGGGCCTTGGCGTGGCGCCGGCGGGCCGAGAGCTGTGCTGGGCGCTTCTGCCCGCGCCGGCCTCGTTCCTTCCCAGCGCGCTTCCCGTGACGAGAATGCCGTTCTATGCGGTAACAAGAACGTGACCATTTGTGACGCAGCACAGCAAAACCCAGGTGTTCTAGATCATTCTCTGCCGGAGACGATCCCAAATGTATCTTCATGAGTCCAAACACTTCCTGTGGATATTTTTCCCTCCCCCCCAAAAAATGACATCCAAGGAAAGGACTTAGATGCGACCTACCAGAATGTTAGGCGAGAAGTGGTGCTTCCGGCACTGAGGTGTTTGTTTTCTTTCTTACAACTGCAGAGAAAATATCCTGACAAAAAAAAATTGCATTTTTTGGATTCCTTTCTTTTACAAATTGTGCTGAGGCAACTATGGCATAGAAATAAACATTTGACATGAAAATGAGCGGTGGGTGTGAGTGTTGCTTGGTCTCGGCGGCGGCTAGAGCAGGCCCGGTGGCGTGTGCCGAGCGGCGGGGCCAGACGTGCCCGCGACACGTGCACGCGCACACGTACATTCGTGCACGTGCATTCACGCAGGCAGCAGCTCACCGGCGCACACACATGTACACGCGTAAGTGTGGACCTAGGCACGTGCACACACATGCACGCAGACGCTGGTGCACACACACATATACACGCACGCGTCCTTGGACCTCGCGCGTGCACACGCATGCACCAGGCAGACGTTCACCGGTGTGCCCACACATGTACACACGTAAGTGTGGACCTAGGCATGTGCACATACATGCACGCAGACGCTCACTGGTGCACACATGTATGTACACGCATGTGTCCTTGGACCTTGCACGTGCACACGCATGCACACCTGTGTGTCCACACAGGTATGTCCTCGCATCGGCAGGTCACACGTGCAGGCACCTAGGCACACGCATGTGCCAGTGCATGGACACGGTTGTGTGCGCACACCTGCACACGCCCGTAGGCACCGCAGCACCAGCGCCGGGCCCCGCCCGCCCCTCCCCCCGGCCCCTGCCCCCTCGGGCTCGAACCAGCGCGAGTTTCCGTCCAGGTTGTGGGGACCAAGGTGGACCGGACTCACCCAAGTCCGCCTTTCTCCTTACGCCAAACACCCCCTGTACTCCTGTAGAATGTCCTTTGAGGACGCGCAGGGACCTCACTTCCAAGATGAGGGGCAGCGAGGAGGGGCCAGCTCGGCGGCCCTCGTGGCCACGGTGTGGTGTCGCCCGAAGGGTCGCGGGAACTGACGCCGGGCTCCCTGTCCGCGCCCCCGGCTGTGACTGACGGGGCTGCACGCCCTCTTTCTGCCCGAACCACCTCTGCTGACCTGGCGGGGCAGGGCCCTGGGGGGGGGGAGGGCGGGGACGCTCAGCCTTGCCCTGGTGCTCCAGCTCGAACCCCGGCCCCGGGCACCCGCCTGGGGGCCGGCCTGAGTCGGACAGGCCTGGAGCCGAGCGAAAGGGCCCCTGCCCCGCCGCGGGCCCGGCACAGGCTGCCCGTGTGGCCGCGCTTCCAGGCTCTCCGGTGTCCACAGGCGCCTGGACAGCTGGACGCCAGCAGCCTGGGCGGCGGGTGAAGGGCGGCGTCCGCGGTGGCCGCCCGCGGGTCCTGGACGCGGCTTCTCCCTGAGAGGCAGTGCCGGCGGCCGCCCGCGCCAGGCCCCTGCTCGGTGGCGTCTTCGGTTTGCACAGCCCCGGGGAGCTGCCGGCCCCGCCGGCGTGTCCTGGGCGCCAGCACGCTGTGCCACGGGCTCGGGCGGCCGGGCCTCCCTGCCGGCCAGCGCTGGGTCCTTCTGGCCTCCACGAGGGGCCCCGCAAGCAGCTGCGCTTCGTCCGGGGGTCCGGGCCTGTGGGGAGCAGGGGGACGCCCCGGGTTTTAATGGCGTTCTCCACGCAGAAAGACTGGCGAGGCGGCCCCGCCCTGCAGGGCCATCCCGGAGCCCTCACCCCTCCCGCCCGGGGAAGCCGCCCCAGGAGGGCGTGACAAAAGGCCGGGGGTGCCCGTTCCAGCGCCCAGCGCCCCCTTGGCCTCATCCCGGCCAGAACCCCCCGCGCCGCGGGGGGCCGTGCGCAGGACGGCCCCGATGAGCTGCGGGGCTGGGGAGCTCCCCCAGCGGCCTCGGTGAGGAGGGAACTGGCGTGCTATGCAAGGGACACGCGCGAGGGCAGCAGCTCCTGGCTCCCGAGGCGAGACTCCTCTGTCTCGTTCCTGATAAATGGGAGCAAAGCCCCGGGCGGAGCAGGCAGCCCACAGGCGGCCGCGCCCCCTCCCGCCCCGCCCAGGGGGGCCGGGCACCCGCCTTCCTCTACAGTGAAATTTTCTTAAGCAACTTTCTTGCCCCGGGGGAATATTTGGGATGCAAAGGGAGACGAAATATTTCTGCTCCTGCAGGCAGGGGCCGGGGACAGAACAGGCCTGGGCGCCTGGGGGCACGTTTGAACGGACAGACGTGGGGGCCGGCGCCCCGCTCTGCCTTGTGTAAGCCCCCCGCAGTGGCCGGGGGGCCGCGGGCAGCTCTCTGGGAGGTGGCAACGCCGGCGCGGGGCACTCACGCCCCAGCAGGGGAAATCACAGTGATAGCTCAGAACAGGGAGAAGGCGGGTTTTTGCCTTTATTGATATTATTGTTTATATCTTTTATATTATTGTGTATTCCCCGTAGGTTTCCCACCTTTGTGCGCTTTTCTCCCCCTTTTTGAGCCCTTATCCTCCCCCTCCCTCGCCGAATGTCTGTTATTTGGTCCCCTATATTCCTGCTATGAGTGAAACCATTCGATAGTTTCCTTTTTCCTTTTGGCCTATTTTGCTGAGCAAGAGCCCTTCTCGCTCCAACCGCGATGGAGAGCCGTATGGCGTTTCCTCAAACTGCTAAAAAGAACATTTTTTAAAAGCGGCACGGGGACGGCAGGCCCCACACGAGGTTTGTCAGCCCCTGACGACCGCGCCCCGCCTCCCCACACAAACAGGGCGCGGCAGCTCAGCAGGCCCGCAGCGTGAACTGACCCAAATTCTCCTCGAGGTCATGGCACTCACCAGGGCACCACGGAAAGCACGTTTGCTGGCGTCCATCTAGGTGGGTATTTTTCCTGGTGCCCGAGCAGGCAAAGGCACTGGAACTATAAAAGTGAGTCACTCACGAGCGTGCCTGATGTTTCCTCTGGAACCACGATTATTTTATTATCCAAATGTTGACCTTCCTTTGCAGCTCAGGAGGCAGTTTGGCCAGCAAGACCTCAAAGGAAAATTGGCTTGAAGGTAGAAACCATCTCACCGTGGAGATGCTGTGCTGAGTTTCCTTAGCACACTGACTTTTCTTTGAGCAAAAGGAAAAATTTCATCCGTGACACCGCACAAACTGTGCTGCTTGGTGAGCCAGACACACAAGGAGTTGGCGTGGGCAACCCAGGGGAGGAACCAGAACCTTTCCAGAGCCTCAGCTGAGCTGGAGGGCCGGGCCCAAGTAATAAAGGTAAACAGAATCGGAAAAGGGAAATGCAGTATTTTCCATCCTGGCTTCGTCATATATGTAGCAAATCCAAAATTCTCTACAAAGAATTAAAAGTGTTAAGTCAGTCAAGCAAGACCACAACATACAAAGGCAACATGCGGGAATCAGTTCTATTTCCACATATAAGCATCAAACAAGTTGAAAATAAGTCTAGAAAACAAGGGCATTGACTAGGCCGCAAGAAGCCAGGGGCTGAAATGGCGGCTCGGCTCAGGCGGGAGCCGGGCTGAGCTTCTCCGGGGCCGGCCCTCTCTCTGCTTCCGCGGCGCAGTGCACCGGGGTGCGGAGCGGATCCGAGAGTCTGTGTTTCACTGCACAGAGATTTAAACCTTTAAAGAAATTTGAAAAAATTCGAAACAGTTAAAACGCATGTTACAAATTTCCATGGAGTCGTAAATTTGCGAGAGTTCTCCGTTGGGTTTAGGTAAGATTTACTTGCTATATATATTTTTAAAGATTTATTTATTTCTGCACACAAGAGCTGGGGTGTAGGCCAGAGGTGGGGGGGTGAGAGGACTCCCCAGAGACAGAGTGGGGAGCAGAGCAGGCGGACCTACTGGAATCCATTGCTGAGGGAGCAGCGGGGAGACAGGAGAGGTCTGCTGCACCCTGTGGGGAGCTCCACGGCCGGGGACCGACTCGTGCTGAGGTGGCTGCCGATAGCTTCACAGTGCTGAGACTTAACCCCCGCGCCCCCAGGGAGGCCCTGGATATATTTTAATTTCCATGTCCTTTACCTTCCTGGTGGACTGAACTTTTTATCATTATGAATCTCCTGTACTTTAATCATGGACTTTTGCCTCCACTGAAACTTCATCTGGCGTTAGTGTGGTTGTGTGATGGTGACTGCTAAAACTCTCCAGGTCTTCTGTGACCCAATAGAAATGGTGTTTTCTATGCAACAGGTATTTTGATTTCATCTTTTGCATCCAGTCCCACAGCTTTTTTAAACTAAAGCAGCGCTGCCTCACACCAGGACAGGGGCAGCTGTGCGTGCCTGACCCGCACCCCGAGCACGGCTGCTGCCTCTGGCGCGGCTGCTTCAGCCATTTACACTTAATGCAGCCACGAGGCTCTTTGCGTCTTCATCCGGATCTTACTACTTGTTTTCGATTTTTTCTGTATTTTTGCCTCTCATTTCTTATTTCTTGATTAATTGATTTTAGGATTTCATTTCCCCCTCTATGCATTACTTCTGCTTTACCCGAGAAGGGACAGTCAACCTCACGTGATCAGAGTTTAGTGCAAACGACTATGTTTATCCCACCTGCTTTGGAAGGGCAAACGCATCGGGGGGCTATCGGGGACCCCTGGCTTACCTCGGTGCACTTGCTCCACTCCGGGGCCTTGACCAAGCAGGTCCCAGCCTGGTGGCAGCTCCCTCCTGCCTCCCAGGGGAGCTTTCTGTGTCGGGCCTTTTCTTCGTGCTTCTGGTGTGAATCTGGTTTGACGCTGAGCAGTCGCCATCGTTGGCAGTACAGTCCACAGGGGCCTCGTCTCCCCCGTTTGCGAGCTCATCGCTGCGTGGGAGCTCGGCGTCTCTGCCCTGCCTCTCCGGCCGGCGCCGCACCCAGGAGCTCAGGCCCGGCCTCCTGCCTGGGTTACTGTCCCTAGTGGGGAGGGAATGAACTGAAAAAAGTAAGTTTTTTAAGCATAAAACACGTTTCAGAAAGGCACTAGGGTGCTCCGAGAGAACAGGCTGCCAGGAGCCCGGGAGCTCGGAGGGCGCAAAGCCGCCGCAGGAAGGGGCAGGGGCCTCACGGAGTGTGGGGGCCCAGGGGCCGGGCTGTCCACAGACGTCTCCCGCTGTCCTCTCGGGCCTTCTCTGCAGGGCCCAGCTCCAGGCGCTCGAAGGCGACTGTCTTGCCGATGCCTGCAGTTTTTTCCTTCACCCACACTTCCAGGTGTTCTACCGGTTATGCAGAAAAAAATCTTTGCAACCACTTAGCTTTGTTTTGTAAGTTAAATACGGAAAACCTGACCAGCCCGAAGCGAGTTGAGCCTTAGCGTGAATCAGGCCGTCCCGTGAGAAGCCGAGTCAGGACGCACAGCAGCTCTGCCTGCTCCCGCTCACGTCCCAGCGCGGCAGGGTGAGTGCGGGGGGCGCACCCCGGGCAGGTAGGGGCGAGCAGAGCCAGCCCAGCTCTCAGGCGGAGGCCAGGGCCGGAGCTGGAGCTCAGAGGAGCGTCCGAGCGGGCAGGCGCGTGGGGAGGGTCCCTGCAGGCCCGCCCTTGTCTCTCTCACACACACGCGCACACACACACGCACACACACACACGCACACACACACACACGCACACACACGAGGACCTGCGGCTGCTCCTGCTGTTCCTTCCCAGAGCCGCCTCAGCACGCACCTCCTGCCTGCTTGTCCTGGCCTTGAGCCTGACTGGACACCCTTTTCTGCTGCGATCGTCTGGGGGAGGGTGGGGAAATCGAGGGCGTTGGGTTCAGCCCCGGACACTTCCTTATGGCAGGCTCCCCCCGGTCCGCGCTGGTGGGGGCAGCCCCGTTCGCTGGCCTGGGGGCGAGACCTTCAGCCGTCACACCCGCATCCCGGAGCCCGTCCGTGCGTCCCGCCGGCGTCCTCACGAGCCCTCTATTTGCTTTTAATTGAGCACAGACTCCTGAACGCCCCCGTCCACAGATGTAAATATTGGCGCGGGAACATGTCACGCCCCAATCGAGCGCGGTGGAGCGGCACGTTGTCCGTATTAGCTGCGGCCTCCCCTGCGGTGCAGGTGCACTCGGCGCGAAGAGCGGCTGCTGAGCTGCCTGCTGTGTGCCTGTGCTATCTTTATGCGCCTTCCTTTTCTCTGATACTGTGAAAACTCTCCAAACATTGCTTGGGAGTTGTGCTTTTGATTTTATCTGCAGAGCATTTAGTCAAGAGAATACATTTGGTTATTTTCAAGCTGTGAGAATATGGAATGCATCAACTTTCCTGCTCTAAAATACTTTTTTGGTGTATTTATGTAACTCAAGACAGATGCATCTATGAAGTTTACACACAGAAACACAGATGACTGAAGGAAGAGACGCGGGTCTGGCTTGGAGAAGACTTGGATATTTTTACACCACAAATGTTTCCAATGTGTAAATCGGGACTAGGGCTGTGCAGCCAGTGGCTGGGTTCTGGGGGATTCCTCCAAAGCACACAGACGAACATCAGAGACTTTGAGTCACAGCGCAACAGACTCCGGCAGGTTCATGCTTATTTTTAAACGGAACTGGAGAGAGGCAACGGTTGCTTTTGCAAGAGTTTCTGAGGAGCGCTGCTCGGTCTAGCCTGAGGTTACACCAAGCTTAAGAGCTGAATTTTTCTGGCCATCGATCAGAGCAACAACACGGTCATCTGAACTGACTGCGACGGTGGAAATGGGTCTTTCTAAAAAGGCCCTGACGTCGTGACCTCTGTGCAGCTCGCGGCTTCGTCCTGCGCACAGTGAAAATGCGAGGCCAGCATGCTGGCCGGGCTGGAGGCTCTAGGGGCGGCTAGTGGCTGTGGAGTGAGCAGAGGCTTCGGGAAAGCTTCATCTGCCTGCTGCGGAGGGAGAGGGCCGGGGCCAGGGGCTGGGCGGGCTGGGGCTGCGTCCAGCACGATCAGGAAGTAATTAAGCACGTGGTTGCAGTTAAGGCTAATAAAACACATCAGATCCTTGATCCTTATTCCCCAAAAGCTTTGTTCATATTTTCATTACAGAGATTGCCATGTTGTCTGCTGTGAGCCACGTCTCTGGGATAGATCTGCCTCGTTCTTTCATCCATCAGACGCTTGTTGGGGAATCCGTCTGGGCAAGCCACACCAGGACTGCCTCGGGGCGGCCCCACTTTCAAATCAGTAGGGCTGAAAACTCTAGTTGCTTCCACTGCAATCTGATTTTTCAATTCAAAATCTGCCAAATTGAAATAACCCCCTTTCAGGGGCTTTACTAGTTTAAATTTCATTTACATGTTTATGTGATTGAATTCTTCTGTTTCAATTACGTGGCCAGCAAAACTTTCAAAATACCTAGCAAGTTCTGTATCACCATTTGAATAACGTAGACATACATAGAGCGGATCTACGCATGTGATAAAATATTTTTTAAAGATTTATTTATTTTTGCATACAAGCTGGGGTACAGGCCAGAGGCGTGGGGTGGCGAGAGGGTTCACCAGAGACAGAGTGGGGAGCAGAACAGGCAGATCGACAGAAACACACTGCTGAGGGGAGTAGTGGGCGAGGCAGGAGAGGTCTGCGGCGCCATGTGGGTTTCTCCCCGGCTGGGCGTCGAACTCGCGCTGCAGCTACCGACAGCTCCACAGCGCAGCGCTCAACCCGTTGCGCCATCAGGGAGGCCCTGTGATAAAATATTTTTATCCTTTTCAACTTAAAATCTCAAGTGTAAATTCAGCAGGAGACATTTGAAGCTAGACATCACAGCCCTAACAGTCCAGCTCTTCTTAACACTTCTCGTGCCGGCCATTTTCTGTGCCACAGCATGAATGATATAAGAATTCAATAAAACACACACAACTCCCGAACTACTGGGTATATTTTAATGAAATTTTAAATGCATAGAGATTACAGATTCTAGACTGAGCACGATCAAAGAAATAGCTCCTAATAGTTGCAAATAAATCCACCGTGGCGTGAAAAGCCGGAGACTAGGTGAACTCGTGCATACGTGAGCTGAGCAAAAAGTGTTAATCATTACAAATACCTGAAATAAAAATGTACCAAGACTGGCTGTAGGTTAATAGGAAAGTATTCCCGGTGTGGATTAAAGTACTTCATCAGTTATAACCTTATTACCGATCTTACCGGGGTAAAGGCACTTTCACCTATTAGTGAGAGAATTTTTTCCTTCCCCAGACAACTTGCTATTCATCCTGAACAAACCTCCCGGAAGGTCGCGGAACGGCGGGGCGGGGCGGGCGGCACGGGCTGGCGCGGCGGGCGGGCACTGGCCGACTGCTCCGCGCCTCCGCCGGGTCCTCACCGTGCCGGCCGCCTGGCCCGTTTCCCGCAGACGGCAGGTCGCAGCGTCCAGTGCACGGAGAAGGTCGGGTCCGCGCTGTCCGGCTCCGCCTCGAGCGGGGAGGGCAGGCGCTGGGCGCGCGCCGGGTCCGTGAGCGGGGGCTGAGGCCCTTCCTCTCCGCCCCTTCGCTCCGAGGTTGCCCGGGTGGGGAGGCGGCCCAGACCGCGAGCGCACGTACTCGCTGGCGAAGGGCCGAGCCCCAGGTCGGCGCGTCTGAAGACGGAAATTTGCGACGGCCGCCTGAGTTTCAGTTTCTTCACCTAAAAAATAGTCTGTTGTGTTGTGACGTGACTGCACGGTAGCGCGAGTCTAGGGCGAGCGCCCCCGGACCAGCGCGCACGAGGCCGGCGGCCCCCAGGCTGACTCCCACCCTCGCGCCGGGGACCCTAATGTTTAAAACGCAGCGCGTCTCCTGAACAGAGTGACATTTTACGCAGAAACCTCCAAACACAAAGCCGTAGCCACGAAGCACCGGCTGAACGCAGGCCGGAGCGCACGACCGAGCCTGCCCGCGCCCCCGGCCCCCGGCCCCCGGCCCCTGGGGGCGCCCGCGCGAGGAGCTCGGAGCAGGCGCGAGCCTCGGACGGCGCCTTCTCCAGGTCGTCTCAAGGTGGTCCCCAGCGGCTTCCAGGGCCTCGGCTCTGTGGAAGCTTCATGCGGAATCGCCGACGCCAGCTTGCGTCTGATCACCCCTCACGAACCAGAACAAAACCCGCTGCCAGTGCGTCGTGTCCGTGATCTCTGCAAATGAACCACCCGCTGCCGCGCCGTTCCCTCGATCCAGCCGTTTCAGAAGCCTCCGAGGGGTAAGCCGCTGGCCTGGGGGCGTCTGTGTGACGTTTTGGCGACGGTTTCATTGGGAAGAGTCTGGTGTCCCCACACCCGAGTCCGCGAGGGGCTTCAGGCTCAGCTTTCCCGAGGCCGGGGCGGCGTAGGGGCCCGCCCTCGCCTCGCGCCCCCAGCGCCCAGCCCGCGGCAGCCGAGTGCAAGAGACAGAAGACGCCCCGCGGCCTTGGCTGCAGCACGGGCTGGGCTTCCGCAGGCGGCCACCCCGTGAGGCGGGGCCTTTTCATGAGAATGGCAAGCCTTAGGCAAACGGTTCTGCAGGCTGAATGGTGCCACTCAGAATCGAGGCTTAATTGCGTCCAGAAAGACACTATTAAGCTAAAAGTTCCTTTCTGCTGAAGGTAATAAATGTGGGGTCTCTCTGGAATACAAGTACATATTGAGTCCTATTTTTGTTTTACTCGTTAGCTAGATCTCCTTAACGAAAAACCGCGAACGACTTTTCTTTTGCAGTGAAAAAAAAGGAGGACGAAGGCGACGGGCTGTGACACGAGGTGGCTTCAGAGGTTGTGTCCCTGAGAGAGCGAGGGTGTGTTCCGTCTCCGCCAGAGCGCGCAGCCACAGATCCCTCCTCGTATGTTTACGCGAAATCAACCGGCGCGCGGGCCGTCTGGCGGCGCAGGCAGCTCTGCCGTTCGCGGGCTCTGGGCAGGCAGCCCCCGTCAGCGGCGGGGCGAGGCGCGGCGTGCAGCCCTCTAGCCGCAGACGCCCGGGCGAGGAGTCCTCGTGCAGGGGGCCGCCAGTCGGCGCCGGGGCTCCCTGCCCGCTGAGCCGAGTGCTGGGCACCGCGTGGGCAGCGCCCTCCGCTGAGTGCCCTTGTCCGTGCAGCCAGGGACGAGCCGGACCCCTGTTCAGCTTGCAACAGCCCCAGTTTGTGCCGTGATGGTGCCAAAGGAACCTTTTCTCTAAACCGAACTGGCGCGGGCCTGTCGGCCTCTGCGGTGTTGGCCCTGCCGAGGCCCGCGCGGCGACGCTGATGCGAGCTGCGTACCCTGGGCTGGGTGTGCTGCCGCGCTGGCGCCTGGGCTCGCCCCGGGGAAGGCGGACGGGCAGCACCGAGTCTTCCCGGACACAGGCGGCCGGACAGAATGCAGAGGCCGGGGAGACTCGCGAGCCGGACGGACACAGACGCCCTGAGCTGGGCCTGCACCGCCGCTGGGCCGAGTCGCTGCCCGGCTGTCCCCGGACACCCGCCGGTGCCGGCGTGTTTCTGCTGAATCTGCACCTCCGTGTGAGGGGGCCGTGCTGCGCGGCCCCGCGAGAGGGCGGCGGCTGTCCTGGGCCGGGCAGGATCCTGTGACCGGAGCTTGGCTCGAGGGGGCGCCGCGGAGAAGCCAGCGGGGCTGCACGGAGCCTGGGTGCGGGGTGCGGCAGCCCCCGCCGCGCAGTGACGGGTCAGCTGGGAGGAAGGGGAAGCGGGGGGCTCGGGACCGAGCGGGGCGGCTGCGCAGGCTGCTTGTCAGCGCGCTCCGTGGCTGAAGTGTGACTTAAAGTTACGGCTCCACGGCATTGAAACCGAAATGTTCCAGTTGCCATAACAACGTTATAAAGTCTTTTTGTGTCACTTTTCAGCAAATTGATTATCTTCAACCCCGGTTGCCAGGAGAAGCAGGGTGCTCTCGCGCCTCCGGGAGAGGCAGGCCCCAGCCGGGCAGCCGGCCACGCCTGACACACGGTGAGAGGCCAGAGCCTGAACGGACGGCTGAGGGGTGACTCGCGGAGCTCACTGTCTGGGGTTTGGAAAACTGGGTGTGAGAACATTCTCCGGGGTGGCCGCAGAATGTTCCGGAACAGCATGCCGCTCCTGCGTCTGCCAACTTGCGTGGCTGCCCCCGCAGCGCTGAGGCCGGAGGGCGCCCGCGGCCCGTGGGGTGTTCTGCAGCGTTTCCGAAACTAGGGCAAGTGGAGCCTCGTAGGGGAACATTCTTTCTCCACATTAACACAAATTATTTTCATGAAAACGTGAGACACAGTTAGACGTGCGTCGGCATCTTGAAACCTGCACACGGTTTGCAGTTACAGACTTCTAAAGTGCTCTGCCGAGAGCGCCGTGGCGTGTGGGTGACGCTGCCGCCCCGCCCGCCTGCCCCTGCCGTGGCCTGGCCGCCCGCACAGCCCGTGCCACATGTGCACGCTCGCGCCCCGCCCGGTCTCGGGCATCACCCCCTGTGGACGCCTCTCCGGATTCCCGCCCCCGGACCCCTGGGCCCCACGTCACCCAACTCAGAGGGCAGGCGCGGTGAGGGGCACCCTGCCCCGCAGAGGAGGCGCCTGTGCACGGACGGCCTCGTCGCGGGAGCCACACACGCCGGGCAGGCGGCTCCGGGCGTGTGCTGCCGCAGCTGGGCTGCCCCTGGGCGCGGCTTCTGACACGAGGGGCCGGGCGCAGCCCTGTGTCCTTCACCCCTCGCTGGCGCCGAGCGGCGCGGCGCTCCTCACGCTCAAAGCTGTCCCTGAGCAAAGAGGCGTCCCGCCCGGCCACAGGCAGCCTGTCTGCGCCGAGCCGGCCCACCAGGCAGATGCGGGGTGCAGGGTGCGGGGTGCAGGAGTGCGCCCCGGAGGCTGTGCGGGACCGGAGGCCGCCCCGGCGGGCAGGCGGCGGGCAGGCGGCCTCCTGAGGCTGGTGCCGGCCTGCGCTGGGAGGGAGGGAGCGCGCGGCCCCCGCGAGTCTCGGCTCAGCACTGCAGACGGCCTCCAGCTGCCCTTAAGGTGTCAGTGCCAGCCTCGTTCCTGTCGCCTGGAGAAGACGGAGAACAAAAGGAGCTGCGGCATGTGGCAGTGGGGCCTCTCGCCTCTGAGTCCCACAGCGACCCCTCGATTCCCTCGAGGCAGCCGCCCCCGCCTGCGTCCCTCCCCGAGAAGCAGCCTGTACCGGGCAGACGGAGGCGAGGCGCCTCCCGCCCCGCAGCCTGCTCCGCGGCCCCCGCCTCCGTGGCAGCCTGCCGTGGCCGTGGCAGAGGCGCGCTGTTCCTCGCAGGCTTGGCCTCAGGCGTCTCCGCTGAGCCACGCCGGCCGGTCGCTGGTCTCCACGTCAGCTGGCCAGTGCCCGCCGCTGGGCTGGCTCGCGGGCAGCGGCCTTCGCAGTGACTTCTGGCGGTTAGGGATGGGTGTGAGTGCGGGCAGGCGGGCACCCTCAGGCTTCTCCGCCCCCCTGGGGACGGGCCTCTGCAGGCCCAGTGCTGCGGGACTCAGAGCAGCGAGCCGGGGCGTGGCTTGCAGTAGCCACGCTGTGCTGTGCAAGCCAAGTGTGTGCAAGCGCAGGACATAGCACAGGGAAGCAGCGGCACAGGGGCAGCAGCAAGAGCGCGCTGCGGGGAGGGCCCCAGAGAAGCTGAAGCTTTGCCGGAGCCGGGGGACTTCCCCTAGCCTCCTGGCCCCCCGGCCACGAGCAGATGGCACCCAGTGGCCCCCGGCCCCGCCCCCTTGTATGTAGGTGCCAGAGTTTAAGAGTTTAAATAATAAAAAGCCATAAAATGCCACCGAGGGTTCCAGACTGGTTTGTACCCATCTGCCCGTCATTAAGAACCTGCCTAGTGCCGTTTCCTGCTGGCACGACAGCGAGTGTGCGGGGCTCTGGACACCCGCGGTTTTGTGGGCAATCAGGAGTCTCGCGCACTTGGGGCAGCCCTGGTGTGCCCCAGACCGTGCCTCGTGGGCCATCTCCGTGAGGTCGCGCAGGCAGAGGTTTCTCTCTAAAGGGGGCACTTGAGCCACCCGGGGACGAAGGGCGGGTCTTACTGAGAAATGACAAATCCCCCCCGGCAGCTTGGGGTTTGTATGGATGTAGCCCTCACTGACGAGAAGCCCTCGCGCCTGAGGGACGGGTGTGAAGAATGCTCGCATTCAGCCGGCTGTGCGTGCCGCGGGGAGGGGAACTTTCAAGCCCCAACACAGAGCCCCGAGACTGGACAGGCAGCCCCGCCATCTCCCTCCTCCGCCCACCTGAGCCCGGGCCCCCGGTGTCCCTCTTCTGGGCTCTCTTCGCAGCCGGAGCTCTGCCTGCTGCCTCTCCTACCTGCATCCCCTCTGGGAACAGAATCAGGGCAAGCAGAGCAGGTGTACTTGTTAAATTTCACTGCTTTTCGCTGGGAGCCTGCTGACTCCATGTTGTCGGGGCTTTAAAATCCTCAGCACGATGAATTGTCACCAAATCCCAAGCCACTCAGTCTGCTTAGCCTAAGGTTGAAGACCCAGACTCCCAGGGACTGCGTGCATTCGGTGCGCCTGGAGCGGCGCTGTTCTGGGTCGGCGGTCAGCGAGATGCAACGATGCCCAGAGCCTCACAGATGCCCAGCATGGCCCTGTGGCCACGCAGCGATCGTCCGCCTGTCCATTTGCAAGACAAGTCCAAGAGACCGAGGACAGTCTTAGTAAAGTGCTGTGATGACACCATCACCTGCTCACCAGGTCAGAATTCATCTAGCAAGATAAAAAAATAAAAAAAATCAGCTTCAATTGAAATCATCTGTGCGTGTGCAGCGACGCAGGGAACAGGACCTGGCAACAGCTCTGCTCTGTCCTCAGACCTGCCGCGGGGTCGGCTTCCGGCTCCGGCCGCTGACCTTCACCCTTCCCAAGGGAGCCTCCTTGGCTGACCGTTCAGCCTCCCTGCGCTGGTGGGCGAGAGTCTGCTCGCGACAGCAGCATCCTGCCCCCCTGCTGTTCCCCCCTGAGGCAGAGTCCAGATTGTTTTGCGACTTTGGGTGATTTAATGGAATGATCACGGCTAAATCGTCAGATGGTTTAGATTCTCCTCAAGGCCCCGAGCAGGTTTCCCTTTGCCCTCCTGACATTTTATTTTGATGTTTTCCAAGTTAGAAATCTCCACCTTCTATTATTCACATCGACACTTTCTAACCTTAATCTAGATGCTGTTCCTAACAGAAATGAGCAGAGTGCTGCAGCGTTTACCTCAGGGTACAGCTAGATAATCTGCTCTATGTAGCTTCTAATTTTCCTCCTTCCCCCCCTTGTACTATTTGAATTTATCCATCTGGTTTTCAATATTTCAGCCAAATATTCTGTGATTCTCTTACTGTGCTTCCTTCCGCTGATTTCGCTTCAGCATGTCCTCAGGGAACTTCCAGGAAAGGACGCGCGCAGGGGACAGTGCGTCCGCGCGGGTCTGCGGTGCCCTGCTCTGCCGTCCCCGCAGTATCAGGAGTAAGTCGTGGCTAGGGGAGGCCTGTGCCTGCTGGCGACGCTCCGACAAACATTCGCAACTCCACGGTCGCCAGCATCGGGCCACTGCGGCCGCGGCGGAGCTGAGGGACACCAGGACCCGCGCGGTGCGCTGCGCAGGGCCCGGCGGAGAGACCAGCCGCAGAGACGCCGCGCCCCTCCCCTCGCGCGCGCCTCGCCCCCGGCCTCCCGAGCGCCGCTTCCTCCCGAGTCCCGGATTCACTTCGGGAGACGCCGGCTCGCAGGCTCCTGTGCACCCCGACAGCACCCGCACCGAGCACATCCCACTCCCTCGAGCAACTTCCGAAGTCCCCGAACGCGAGCCCAGGTCTAGCCGAAGGCCCCGGCAGCCCCCGCGGAGATGCCGCGGCCGCCCGGGGCCGTCGCCCGCAGGTGGAGTAAGTAGCCCGGCTGGGGAACGGCGGGCGCTCCCGGGGCCGCACACGTGCCGGTGACGCGGCATCTGCACGGCTTGGCCGGAGGCAGCGTTTTAGCTCAAACCCGTCCTGGAGACGCGCTGCCTTCCCGCCCGGGAGCGCCGTCGTCTGGCCAGGAGCGCGCCGGCCTGGGCTCTGCGCCTGGTGCGTGGTGCGTCTCCGAAGCTGCAGGGGAAGGACGGCCGTCGGCACGATTTTCCGAGCACGCCTCGCGTTTCGGGGTTAAACGACTCGTTCTTCCTGCCCGAGCTGCTCAGATCCTCACAGAGGCCAGAGGAGAGCGCGACCGCCGGGCCATCTAAGGGAAGCCACGACCCCGTGGCTCAGGGGGTGCAGCTGGGCCAGAGCCCTGCCCGCCTTGGTGGCGGCCCCAAGTTCCGCGGCCGAGTCCCGAGCCCTCGGGCCCCGAGGCTGATGCGCGCCGAGGCTGGGGACCGCGAGGGTCAGGCCATCGCCCGCGGCTGCAGAGCGGCAGCAGCTCCCGCTGTGCGAATGGGCTGAGTCCCTCGTCTTCAGCTGACAGCACCTCAGCTGCTGGGCAGGAAAGCCGGGTCCCCGAGAGGGGGGAAGGCCCACCCCGAGGGTCATTCCGAAACCCGGACACTTGGGGACTGGGATGCGGGACACGAGATCAGTGCGCGTTACGGACACTGAACTTCCATCTCCGCCAGGCCAGGGCGTGTCACTCGCTTCTCCGCATGTGACGTGCACGGACTCCGCCGTCACAAACCCGAACCGACCGCAGAGACGGCCGCGGGCAGCCTGACCGAGACGCGCGCGGCCGGAACGGGCGGCCGGCGGGCGACGGCCGCGGGTTGGGGCCGGGGGTGTGTCCGCAGCGGCGCCCTCGGCGGGGTCCAGCCCCCGGCCACCGCAGACCACACGCAGGCGAAGACCAGCCGGCCAGAGCCGCCGCGCAACCCGCTTCCGCACGGCCCCGTGCCGCGTTCCCGTGCAGGCGCGTCTCGCGTCCGCGTCCGCGGCGAGGTGCAGGGCCCCGGGGCGGCGCTGGGGGAGCCGGATTGCTGCGCTCCAGCGCGCCGGCCCTGGCACAGGAGCACTCACGCCGGCGGCGCCCCCGGAGCCTGAGGTGCAGGGATCCCCCGGCCGCGGCGCACGCGGCGCGGGCGGGGGCGCGTGCACATGCGCAGGGGGCTTCTCGTGTGCGCCGTCTCGGGCGCCTGTGGGCGTGGCTGAGCCCCTGGACGGCGCGGGCACTGACGGGCGCGGGGAGGGCACTCGGCGGGGAGGGCCACACCGACGCCTTTCTGTCAGGGCCGGCTGCAGCCCAGGCCCGCCTGGCGCCTGCGGCCACACGACCCCAGCAGCGGGGCGCACCTTCCCAGCACGCGGCCGCGGCCGCCTGACGCCCGCCCGACGCCCGCCCGACGTCCGCCAAGGGCTTCCGGGGTCGCGGCCGGCGCTGGAGGCGGCGGCGGGGACAGGCCCTCCCGGGGCGGTAAGTGACCCCTGCGCCCCGAAGGGCGCTGCTGGGGGAGCCGCGCTTCCTCGCCGGCTCTCGAGGCGTTTTCCTTCCGTCCCCAGTGGCCGCCTCTCCAGAGCCCCGCGGGGCACGTGCGCTTTCTGGAAAGGCTGCAGCAGCTGGGCCTGTGTCCCGGGAGGGCCGCCCTGACGGCGGGGGGTCGGGACGGCATCCAGAACGCTCCCGGGGCCGCGGGGTCAGTTCTTGTGTGCGGGGACCGCTTCTGCACCGCGGATCTTGGGCTGCCCTTGCAGTGTGTGGCGTAGTCTGATTTTCTTCAGTCGTCGTGTGCTGGGTTTTTGTTTTGCGGTAAATGATCGCAACGAAAGACAGAAAACGGGTAAGGACTTAACTGATTCTCAACGTCGGTGAGCTGTTGAAAGATGTTAAATTCTCCGCATGTGATTTTAACAAACAGATAACACAACGTCTAGATGCTTCAGATTGTACCAGCCCCTACGTGTCAGATTTGAAAGGAGATTTTAAAAGCACCCAGGGCCTCCCTGGGGTGCAGGGGTCAGTCTCAGCCCGTGGAGCTGTTGCAGCCGCTGCAGCACGAGTTCGATGCCCGCCCAGGGAGCTCCCCACAGGCGCAGCAGACCTCTCCTGTCTCCCTGCTGCTCGCTCAGCAGTGGGTTTCAGTGGATCCGCCTGTCCTGCTCCCCACTCTGTCTCTGGGGAGTCCTCTCACCCCCCACACCTCTGGCCTGTACCCCGGTTCTTGTGTGCATAAAAAAATTCAAAAGCACATCAAAATTTTCTTATTATACCTCTGGTCTTCTGTTAGCCGCTAGTCAGGCCTGCTGAGACAGCTTTTTATGTAGGTCAAGCTAAGCTCAGCTACTTTATATTGGTTATTTTTTCTTTTTATGATCACGTTGGTTTTGCTTTTCCCCAGCTGGGTCACTGCCTTGAGACTCCATCTCAGCATTTCCACGCGTGCCCTCCAGTCCCCCGGCGTCATTTCCATGTGTCTTGCGCTCCCACCTACTCTCCCGATGCCAGCCCTTTTCCTAACCCGTCCTGCAAGAGCATGGCCACGCGCATCTTTCCGACGGCTGAACGTGAGATGTGCGCACGGCGGGAGTTCTGAGATTCCTGCAAACAGGACGCAGGGGCGGTGCAGAGAGGTCTGAGGATTTATTGCTGCATAAAAGCAACTGCAAATTCAGTGGCTTCAGATGGGATCTGAGCCTTATCTCTCATTTTCTGCAAGTCAGGGATTTGGTCACTGCACAGATGGGCTCTCCTCAGGGCCCCTGCAGGCCACATCACAGTGTCCGCTGCGTTCGCACCTGGGGCTTGGTCTGCACCAGGCTCCTCCGGGTTGTGGCCGTGTCCAGTTCTGAGAATGCAGGATGGAGGTTCCTGGCTTCTTGCTGGTGCCGGCTGGGGGTGGTTTCAGTTTCTAAGAGCTGCCTTCAGGTCCCGGGGGGTAGCAGATGACACCGTCAGAGCCAGCAGGAGCCCCGCCCCCTGCCATCGCTGCGACTTCGGATGCGGTGACGTAGACGAGCCGGGAGGGCCTGCCATATGTTCACAGCTTTGCCCACACTCAGGTGGGGGCTGACGGTGCAGGTCTCTGCACAGGGCTGTGAGAATATTGGAGACCCACGTAAACAGTCTTTAGATTACAAGAGCCTATGAAAATAAACGTTGAGATGTCATTGAAAAGCCAGATTAATAAAATAGCACAAGCATTGCTTTCAAAACTCTCTCTGAAAGCTAAAACTCACTCCTTGGGGGCTGTGAGATACTGTAGCCGGTGAAGGTTGAGAGTTGCTGGGGCAGAGGGTAAATGAAGAAATTATTGCCCTAATTAAAACCCCGTCCTCTGTTCTTCCCAGCTTACGTCTTCCTGTGGCTTCCACTATTGATGGTCTGATCCTGAACTGTGCTGGTCATGGCTGACTCTGCTGGCTCTGGGCGCCGCCGACCTCAGGCATCTGTGAACAGGAAGGGGCCTCGGCCTGCGGGCCCTCGAGCGGCCGCCCCTCCCGGCGCTGCGTTTCCGCCTGGCTCTGGGGTTTCTGCTCTGCCGCACGGAGTTGAGTCTGCCCTGATTCTTCGCCTTCTTCAAGGGTCCGGCGGGAGAAGGCCCGTGGGCCTCAGCAGAGGTGCGCCATGAGCTGGGCGCCTGAGAACGTTCCCTGGACACTGGCCCACTCGTGCTGCACCCGGCCGGAGAGCGCGTGTCCGTTCGGTGTATGAGCCCACTCCCAGCCTCACAGGGGGCTCTGGCAGCGGGCCCGCTTCAGCACCCACAGAGACAGGAGTAAAACAACAGGTTTCAGAAAATCAATGGCAGGTTCTGGAGGCAAAACCGTTTTCCTTGAGAGTTGGCACTAAGCACGTGGGGCTTGCACCCGTTGGCACTAAGCATCCAGCCGGGCTTGCCGGCGCAGAAACAGGGCCGCGGGGCGTTTCTGGGCCTCACACTGGTCCTCCCCACGCCTGCTGTTTGGCGTCATTTGTAGGTAACAACGCGCCACTCCGGTATTCAGGCGAAGCTAGAGCCCGCAGGGTGATGGAGGGGAAACAGGCTTGGGGTTCTCCCACGGAGCCTAGACGCGGGGTGTTCCCACTCAGCGGCTGCGTGACGACACTGCAGCACGGATGGGGCTGCCTCTCACGCGGCAGAGCCCCGAGTGGGTTTCCTGGTCTGCTGGGGCCTGCCCGCGGCAGTGGCGGCTCCGAAAGGCTGTTGAGCGGCCCCAGCAAAGGCGCTGTGCGTAGGCGTGTGGGTGGGCCCGTCTTTCCCCCACCGGCACCCCTTATTTTCACCTAATTGGGAACGTGGGTCAAATCCAGGACCTAGACTCGGCACCTGAGGAATAAGCAAATTTGCTTGACACAAAAGTTCATTTCAAAGGGGAATAATAAGAGACGAGGAAGCTTAATTGAAGAAGCGGATGTTAATAAGAACTTTCTTCTCATTATTAAGATTTGAGAGTGAGCATAAGAGATGACGAAGCCCCCGCGGGCTTTTAGGCAGAGACACAATATTAACACGATTTATTGGCAGAAGGTGGTTTCGGGGCTGTGTGCGGCCTGGGCTGCGGGAGGCGCAGCGGCCCCGGCGGTGTTCACCGGCCACCAGCTGCTGCACGTTCCCTGCCGCTGTGCGTCGGACACCGCAGCGTCTGGCGGGTGTTTCGGGCGCAGAAGCCCCGCGGCCCGGGGCTGGGCGGAGGCAGGAGGGCTCGCTCCCGCCGCGCGGCCCGGCCCTGCCCGTCGGGGTGCCGGGAGCGGTGCTCCCTGGGGGCCAGGCGGGAGGAAGGGCCTTGGCCTGCGGGGAGCCGCGCCCGCTCCGCCCGCTCCGCAGCGGGGCCTGCCCGGTACCTGCCCGCGGGAGCCCGGCGCCGCCTGCCCACCTGCCCCACGGCCACGCCCGGGCGAGCTGGCACCTGTCTTACGCGGGCCTGAGGTCCCGGGTCCTGCCGCTTGGCGGACCTCCTCCGACGCAGCGGGACCCCAGAAGCCGCTCCCCACCCCGGGCGGCCTGGCTGCGCGGTCGATAGCTCGGAGTGGGCCCCGGCGCTCTTGTGCGCATGCGCCGGGCCCGGAGCCGCGGGTCGCCGGTGCACGCGGGGTCGGGGTGGGCAGGGACGGAGCCGGCACACCCCGGTGTCCGAGCGTGCCTCCGGCTCCCGGGCCGAGGGGCTGGGAACAGGTGGGGCCTGCACGCTGCTGCGGGTGGGCCTGACCCCGCGGCCCCGCTGGTGGCCGCGCCCGCCGGGGCCTGCGGGCAGGGTCGTCAGGGCCGGGCGGGGCGCCTGGAGAGGGCACAGCGTCCAGGCGTTTGCACCGTCTTGTTCGGTTGAAACAGCGGCCGGGACGCTGCTTGTAAAGCCCAGAAGGGGCGATGGCACCCGGCGGGGGCGCGGGCGCGGGGGAAGCGGGGCTCAGGCTTGTCTCCGGCGCTCCGCGGGAAGGCGCCCTGGGTGCGTCCTGCGCCCCCTTCGCGCAGGCGAAGGACACCTCACTTTCTTCCCGCGAGGCAAGTGTAAAAGCCACTTTCGTGTTAGGGCTTTGCGCCCATAAAATAGAGCACAGCTTTAAGGGAATTTTCGCCCCTGCTCTTGCATGTACATTCCGAGCGAGGCCCGGGGCTTGAATTCCTTCGGTCAGCGCGCTTTGTGTCCCCCGGGAAGCAAGGTGCAGCCGCGCTTCAGAACCTCTAGCTCCGGCCCAGGGACGGCAGCCTGCGAGCGCTGCGCTGCGGAAGCCTTGCGCTGCGAAGGGCGCGATGATTTTGTTCCAAGGCAACGGGAGGGGAGCATGCAGTGTAATCCGAACTCTCAGAGCGCGCTGCCGCGGAGCTCAGCGCTCCAGCGCTCTGGATGCCGGAGTGTCGCCGCCCAGTGCGGCGCCGGGATCAAGGACATTTTATGGGGAGCCAGATTACAGCTCGCCTTTTAGGGCAGCAAACGCATGCTTTGGCCGGGAAGAAACGGGACATGGGAGGCCTTTTTAGCTGAATATGATTTTAAATTGATCACATCTTAATTTGTGGATCCAGCGCGCTCTTGTTCTGAGATTCGATGAACGCGCTGAGGCCTGCCCGGCGCGGCCCCGCCCGCCCGGCCCCGCAGTCGCCCCCTCCGCGCCGCGTCGCGGGCCTCGCGCTGCTCCGGGCGAGATGGGAAGCGCGGAGGCTCGGGGCTGGCCCGCGGCCGCCCAGTGAGCAGAGGCAGGGTCGTCATGTCTGTTCCGTGATATGCAGGTCAACTGTTGTCCAAAACACCTCTACCTAGGGGTGCTTTTCCAGCAGCTTACTGTGGAATAATCTCAGTCCGTGGTTTCTTGTAACTTTGCTGGTTTCTCTGGTTGTGCGTGCTTCTCAGTGTGTGTGTGTGGGTGTAGACTTTAGGGAAGACTTATTTTGTGAAACAAAATATTCAGTACTTAAACATTTGCTTAATTGCCATTTATCCCTGATTTAAGGATTGCAGAAATACTTTGTACACGCCAGTAAAGTCCTCTTATTTCTAAATATGATGTAACTAATGCTGTTTACCTCATGCATTAACTATTCTAAAGGCTTTCTGACTAGTTTACATGTCTTCTCTTCCCATTTTATTTGAGCACTATCAAATTAATATTTATGAAGCCCTGCTGCTGTAATTTAGCACTTGAATACTAAACTTTGGTGGTAAATTTTATCCCACACACGAGCTCCTGGCCCGCCCCCCTCCTCTGCCTGCCGAAGACTGGCCTGCTCTGCTCGCTCCCCCTCTGTCCTCAAGGAGTCCCGGCCTCGCCGTCTGGCGCTCCTCCAGCGGGGCTGCGGAGAACATGCGTCACCGGTCTCAGCAGTTTCTCAGCACATTGAGACAGCTTTGATGATGCGCTTAAATGACAGCAAACCACAGTAATAGGAATGCCCGGGACTTTCAGCAATAGAAGTCATAGATAGTTTCATAACCCATTTAAGCTGTGATCAGAATATCTTTATACTACTCAGTGCTTTGCAGTTATAGCACTTACTCCTGTCACCGGGTCTTACTATTTAGTGTACGGGTAAGAGGGGTGTATTGCTGTGAAATGATTCTTAAAAACCCCTATTCAGAGCATTTCAGCATGTTTATTAGCCGTGTGTCCGACACAGCTGCAGCACACAGCCCCGTTGGGAGGCAGGCTGGGCCGGGCTTCGAGGGCACCAGGAAGGTCGCGCCCCCACAGGATTTCTGGCTCCTCGGGCCTTCCAGATGGCAAGCAGCAGCGCTCAGAGCGCAAGGTCAGGGTGAGGGGAAACAGCGGGAGAGCAAAATAGGGCGGGAGGGGAAGAGGATCTTTAGAAATGTTGCTTTCCCTGCAGATATGATTGTTCTCCTGCCCTTAGAAAATGCACAAAATAGAAGTTCCTTTTTGCCTCTGAACTGCTCCTGTTTGAATATAAACTCTATTCAGAACTGGGTCACGAGGGCACCGGGATGTATTTGGGTCAAACCTCCAGTGGATTTGGCGAAGTTCTTCAGGAAAAATCGAAAGCAGTCACCCTGCCGTGGGCGGCGCGGCCTTCGAGTCCCCCTCGGGGGCCCAGCGCTGGTTCTGGCCGAGCGGGGTGGCCCTCTCCTACCCTGCCTGCCCACCCACGGAGCCACCGTGCCGTCAGCCAGCTCCTCGGGCCGGAGAGCGGGAGAACAGCGCGGACTCCCGGACCCCAGCAGCCCGGCTCTTGCTCGGGGCTGGGCCGTGGCCGGGGGCCCTGGGGGGCCGCGCGTAGCGGGCGCTGCGGCCGGCGTCAGACAGCGTGGCCGCCCGGGCCTGCAGCCGGCTCTCCTTGCCGCGGGCGGGGCTCCGGCCGCTGCGGGGGTGCAGGCGCGAGGCGCCGCCTTCGGGAGGGCGAGGGCCTGCGTAGCACCCAGACCTGCGTGCGCTGTTCCTGGCCCCGAGTGACTCGGCCTCCGACACCGCCGGTCTAGACGCGCCGGCCCGAGCGGTCCAGGAGCTGCAGTTTCTTGCAGACACTGACGCTGCCCCCTTGTTCTTCACAGGATTAGCGACTCTTTCCTGTGCTTAGTTTTTCTCTGATTTTTCTATGTCTGATTTTAACGCGTTAAAGGCAGCTGTGGCGCTCGTGTGTTTCAGAGACTCACTGGCGGTTCATTATGCTTGTCCTACGAGCTGCCGCCTTCCAGACAGGTGGCGGCGACGAGGGGGCTGGGCTTGCCTCCGGCCGCAGGGGCTGTGGAGCGGCGGGCGCTTGTCTCGGGGCCGCGTTTGCTTTTCTGTAGCCGCAGGACAAAACGCGTCCTCAGAACCTCGGGGCGGACGCGCCGCCCCCTCAGCGGGGTGAGGCCGAACCGGCTGCGGGGGAGGCCGGGGTCGCCTCCGGGCCTCCGCCAGCGGGAGCTCTTCAGGCGCCGCGCGCTCGCAGCCGACTTTCGGGGTGCGGCCCGCTGCTTTGCCGCCCCGGAAACGCGATGCGGAGCCCGAGAGAAGGGGCCGTCTGAGGTCAGTGCGAACTCGAGGCCAAGGCGGGGCTCTCGCTCCCCGGGACTGAGGCGGACTCAGGAGCAGCGCGCCCCCAGCCAGAGTCTGCGCCGGGCGGGCGCCGGGCCTGGGGTCCAGACAGGACGCGCGGCAGAGACCCCAGTGGGTCCGAGAGGCTGCGTGGAGCGCGGAAAGCCGGCCGGCCCCTCGGGGCGCACACGGCCCCTCGGGGCGCACGCGGCTCCGGGCAAGCGCCCTGTGCGCTGTGGCCGGGAGGGCCGCGGGGGCCGGCAGGGCCCGTCTGCGCGCCCGGGAGGCCGGACACTGGGCGTGGGTGGAGGCTGCGGCCAGGCCAGGTAGCCGGGCGCTGGGCACCGGCAGCCGGTTCTCCAGCCCTGGCCTCTGGCCGCGCGGGTGACGCGTCTCCTCGCCTCAGCGCCTGGCGGGGCTCGGGGCCGTCGCAGGCTGGGTGGGCAGCGACACCGTCCTCCTCCAGGCCGGCTCGTCCGCGTCTGGGAAGACACAGTGTGATTTCCCCGGACTCGTTTCGTGGAGGTTCCTCAGGTGTTGCGAGGCCGACTCGGCATTTTTGGACGAACTTGAAGTGACTGGCTGCGTTTATGGTAGCTGGGATGGGATGAAAGATTGAGATTCTAAAAAGCTCTTCATGTTTTTCATTTTTTGCTTTCAGAGTTTGAGCAAGACCAACTTCCTGATTTTATTTTTTTATTTTTATTTTTTTAATTTTTTTAAAGATTTATTTTTTATTTATACATACAAGCTGGGGTACAGGCCAGAGATGTGGGGCGGCGAGACGGCTCACCAGAGACGGAGCGGGTAGCAGAACAGGCAGATCAGAAATACACTGCTGAGGGGAGCAGCGGGCAAGGCAGGAGAGGTCTGCCCCACCATGTGGGATTCTCCCCGGCCGGGCGTCGAACTCGCGTCACCGCTGCCGACAGCTCCACAGCGCAGCGCTTAACCGCTGCACCACCGGGGAGGCCAACTTCCTGATTTTAGATCAGCGCGCCTGTCGGACACTGTCAGCTCCGCGCGCAGCGCCCGCCTGCTGGGAGCCCTTTCCTGCGTTTAATGTAAATTGGCGATGTGGAGCCCAGCTTAGGATTCTTGTTATGCAACAGTTTCCCATCTGCTAACTCAGAGCTACGGACATAGATTTCCTTCCCATCTTTCTTTCTGTCTCCTGGAGACTGGTTATAAATAGAGTGCATGGATTAGCTTCTGTGTTCATTTCTGGCAGCTTTAAGTTTATCTCCTTTTTTTATGGTGGCATTTTTTATATTCTGTGACCTTGACCAGTAAGTTTTAAATTATTAGTTTGTTTTTGGAAGCATCTCTGTGATGTATTTATGCTTTGAGGTATATGTGTTATTCAATACGTAACAACATGTGTTGAATTAGAGTACTTTTTTTATTTTAAAAATTTATTTATTTATGCATACAAGCTGGGGTGCAGGCCAGAGGTGTGGGGGATAAGAGGACGCACCAGAGACAGAGCGGGGAGCAGAACAGGCGGGTCCTCTGAACAGGCTGGTCCAGCACAACAGGCTGGTCCCTCGCAGCGGGCGAGGCAGGAGAGGTCTGCTGCACCATGTGGGATTCTCCCTGGCTGGGCGTCGAACGCGCATTGCCGCTGCCGACAGCTCCACAGCGCAGCGCTTAACCCGTTGCATCACCAGAGAGGCCCTAAAACACTTATTTCCAATGCAGATTATATGAATGTATTAGTGTAAACTATTATCACCCTATTAATCTGACTGAATTATTTTAGTTAAAGACAATAATTATTTCTACTGTAAGCAGCATGGGGGTGGCTAGGGAATAGCACACACCTCTGAGACGGGCTGGGCGATCTGGAGACACTGACCAAGCTTCCAGTAACACCCGCAGAGCCTCACTTCTGAGCTGCCCCATGCCTGCCGCCGCCACAGACCCCAGGGCCTCTGGCGCGCCTGTCGTCTCCCGCCCACGCAGCCGGCCGTCAGGTGGGCTGGCTTAGGGCCACGTCTGACTCCTTCCTGGAGCATGTTTTCTCTTCACATTTTAACTTCCGAGGGTAGAATTCAAGATAGAGGAACCCACCAAGTGTGGGGAGAGCCGCAGACCTGGGGAAGCCCGAAAGGGCACTGGTCCTCTGCCCTCCAGCTGGTCTTCTCCAGAGTGGGGCTTTGGTGGACGTCGGCCGAACAGTGTATTTGAAGGCCGTAAAAGCTCCAGTTTGCACTTTCTTTTCTGTTTTTCCAGGAGTCCCGTGCGCACTCTGTGACCATGGCGAGGCTGCTCTTCTCGTTCTCGCCGCCCCCAGCCCCCACCCGTCTGCCTGCGGGCAGCGCCACGTGACCAGAGCGTCTCCTCACGGCCCTCCCACCCGTCCCGTCTGGCCGATCCAGGCGCGGGCCTGCGTGCCCACCCCGTCCGTCGCTCGCCTCCAGCACAGTCGGGTCCTCGTCCGCGGCGTGCTGCAGGGGCTTCGGGGTGTCTCCTGCCCCCTCATCAATTCCGAGGTCGTCCCGCCAGCAGCTGAGGTTGCCCCGCTGTCTGCCATCACGGCGCCGTGCGTTCCGTCGGGCGTTTACAGGGTGGCCTGCGGCCGCAAGTGGCCATCACCTGTGGAGGTTTTGAGTGGTCTTTCCCGCTGGGCTTGGCTGCCCGTGCGAGGCCTGGCTGCGGCCGGCCCTGGGGCGTGTGGGGGCCGCTGCGACGCTGGCTGTGGGGGTGACTTCGTTTCAGGGGCTCCGGCCCACGGCCTCGAAGGTCTGAGAGAGTCTTTATCCGGTGTTTGAATTTCTGAGGAAATGGCATCATTTTTACATAAAACCCATCCTCCAGGAAATATTTCTAGAAGGTGAATATTCCGATCCGTATTTGTCCTCACTGAGCAGCTCTTGACCTTTGCTCGTGACTTGGCCTCAGTGCCAGCCTAAACCAGAGACGCGTCAGCACCTAAAATGCAAGTTTCAGGCCTCCCTGGTGGCGCAGCGGTTGAGCGCTGCGCTGTGGAGCTGTCGGCAGCGGCGACGTGAGTTCCACGCCCGGCCGGGGAGAATCCCACATGGCGCGGCAGACCTCTCCTGCCTCGCCCGCTGCTCCCCTCAGCAGTGTGTTTCTGATCTGCCTGTGCTGCTCCCCGCTCTGTCTCTGGTGAACCCTCTGCCACGGCCAGAGGGTCCGTAGCGGTCCGGCTAGGAGAAGGTCGCTGGGCCTTGCCGGCTCTCGCGGGACCCCACCCGAGGACGGGGGACGGGGTGGGAGCCCCCAGCGCATGCCGCCCCAGCAGCAGCGCCCTCGGGGGAGCCGGGCATCTGGGGGCCGGGCCAGTCTCGCCACGCTGCCTCCCTCTTGGCACCCGCGCCCCCTCGGGGCTCTCGATCGCCGCGGCTCTCGCTGCTGAGTGCGCCCTGTTGACTGACCAGATCGCTGTGGACAGAGACTTCGGACACGCTCGGGGCAGGCCCCGCGGCTGTAAATGTGGGGCGCCCCCGGGAACCTGGTCCAGGGGGTTGTCCTACCCGCGCACACTGTTCGCAGACGAGCAGGTCAAGGGGCGCGCTTCCTCCGCCGAGGCGTAAAGCAGCGGGGAGCTGAGCGAGCCGGCGGAAGTGGACGCCCAGACCGGCCTCCGGACCGCGGCTCCGTCCCTGCTCCGCCCCCTCCCAGCGCGCGCGCGTCCCGGCGCTCCAGGTACACGCAGACCCCCCGCGCCTGCCCGCGCCCGCGCCCTGGCTCGGCCCTGCGGCCTCAGCCCCTCCGACTTGTGCCCCAGAGCCCCAGGGCCCCAGGGGCCCGACTGCGCAGCTCTCCGGACCCCGTTCTGAGCTGGGCTGGGGCTGCGGGTGTCTCTCGGTAAGTTGAAACCTTGCAAAACCAGGTACTGTTCTGCGTCCCACCTTCTTAGATTATGTGCCAGTGACTGAGGGGAAGGTACAGAAATATACTGCTTGGAATTCGGGTTGGTGGGGACTAAACATCTTCTACTGAGCCGTAAACACTTAGGGAATTGGAAGAACAGTTTTCACAGAAAATGAAAATGTGTGAAAATGATTTTTACTGCATTGTTTCCACTGCTGCAGTATTTTGAATATTTGCCAAATGCTGTGAATAATCAGTGTGGTTTAGGAGCCAGATACGTTCACTGGATGTGTGAGAGGTGAGTTTACGTGCATGGCTGGTGCCTTCTGCGCTCTCACACAGCCAGCAGAGCCGGTCACCGAACAGCTCTGTGAGCTCCCAGAGGCGCGCCTGGACTCAGCGCCGCAGGTCACGTGGAACTTCTCCACGGCGACGCCTTCGTGGCCGTGACAGCTGTGCTGAAGCGGAGTCCGCTCGGCAGGCCGGTCGCCCCGGTCACGTGAAGGACCCGCGTTTGGTGGAGCAGGGCGGCGGCGGCGGCGTGTCCCTCCTTGGCAGGCGCGAAGCAGCACTGGTCATCTGCGTCCCCAGCCGCTGTCCACTCGCCCGGCTGCGCGCCCTGCAGCTGAGCCTCGGCACCGGCCTGCAGGCTCCCGGCGACACGGCACAGCCTCTGGGGCGCCGCAGTCAGGCGCCTCAGTTTGCTCGGCCGTGGGCTTCGGCTCAGCTGTGAAAATGAGCCTGGAGGAGGGGAGTTCTGTGCCGGGTTCAGAGACATAACTTTAATCCAGGCTGGGAGGCAAGAATGGCTGCGCTCTTTTTCCCTGTAGATTATCCCGTGTTTGGAAATGTGATTTACGAAAACGTAAGGCAAGCAGAGTGAAGAGTGGCGCTCGCAGGACGAAAAGGAGGCATTTGTTATCGTGGAAAGTAACGCCCTTGATGCTGACGTGAAGGTCAGAGGTCAGTCCCGTGTGGGACGGAAGAGGGTGAGTCCTGACCTCGGCTGCTGACCGGGCATCGGCCGGCCTCAAGCGAGTGACTTAGCATCTGGACCTGGAGTCTAGTGTGCAAAGGAAGGTGTGTGACAGCAGCCAGGTGGGTTTGCCGTGAGGATCAGATGAGATGACCGCCAGCGCCTCCAACAGACGAGACTCGCAGCAAGTACAAATCCTCTTCCCCACTGGGAGTAACAGCAGAGATAAAGTCAGGAAAGCAGTGCCCTCCCCGAATTTCCATAAAGCCTCCTCCCTAAGTGTGGGGGTGCTGTTTCGACTGTGCAGGAAAGATCGTCTGTTACATCTCTGCTGGGAACAGAATGCCGCCAAGCTTCTGCAGCACGGAGGCCGCGCAGGAAGGCGCTGTGCTTGGGAACTTAGTTTGCTCAAAAGCTCGTTTCTGTGGATATTTTAACATCTTACGTCGCTTGTCATCTCCACAGTCTGGGAACTTGTGGCAAATCCTTACCTTGAAGGGCATGTTTTGCTTTCCTGGCGGTCTGGGACACGGTGCATGGCGACGCGTAGAAGCCGTGAAGACCACGCAGTGCAGACCGGACGGAGCGCCAGCGAGGCCCCAGCTTCCTCTCACGCCTGCAGGCCGCGCCCGGAAGCCCTCCGGGAGCCAGGCTCGGGGCGGCTCGGGTGCAGCCGCGAGCACGTCGGGCCTCAGGCTGCGTGTGGCCGTGCGCGCGACGGCACCTTCCACGTGCAGCTTTTCTTCCACCTGAGTTCCGCGTCTCTCTGGCAGCTCGCTGCTAGCTCCACTGACTTTTCTGTCATCATCTGTGGGAAAAGTCGCCACGCTGCTGTCGGCAGATGCTTGAGGAGGGCTGAGGTTTGCGATTCCTCCGCCACACCCTGCTCACCGGCAGCGCTCTGTTGTGCTGAGAGACAGCAGGGGAGAGGCGGGCTGATACTCACATCCTAACCCCGCGGGGTTTTGTGCCCCTCGCAGCGCAGCGTTTGTGGCTACACAGAGGATGGTGGGACAGCGTCACCAGGCCGCCTTGCCGGTGGCGGCTCAGAGTCTGTCATTACAGGGAGCCACTTGACTTCAGTAAATCACAAAGGATCTGCCTGACATTTATTTTTCATGATCTATGCTCATAAATAAATTTCTGGAACAGGTAACTCTCTCGCGCACGGCGGCCGTCTAGACTCCCGGCTGCTCCGGAGGGCGCTTGTCTTTTCCCTGCGCGTGGAGCGTTAGAATTCTCAGCTTGGGGTCACAGACGTGCTGAGTCATCGCCCTGTGCTTGCAGAGCCGGCAGCGGCGCTAGAGTAGAAGGGGGCCTCTCGGTCCCGTCCCCACACTGAGTAACGCGCGCACGTCCCGTCCCCTCGCTGTGCGGGAGGCTGCGTTGCTGCGGAAAGCGTGTGTTCACCAGCAGAACATGTGCAGTGCGGTTCTCTCCGTTCACCGTCAGGCAGCGCAGTGCTTAGGAGTCCAATTTTGGAACAGAAAAGATGCAGAAGTCCGGAGACTGGGAGCAGCTCGCTGGGCTTCTTCCCGCCTTGGGCGCGGCCCGCGGAGTCGAGCGTCTATGTGGACAGGAAATCACTTCAAATATGTGTGTCGCTCTGGCCGCTTTCGCGGTGCCCTGGCCTAGTTCCCAGTCAGCGCACCCACCCCTTGCGCTGCAGTAACCTGACACGTGGCAGCGAGGCCGTGGGAAGCGGTGATTACAGGCTGCGCCAGCCGCGATGCCCCGCGCGTCGGGGCTCCTCAGAAGGGACGCCCTCCGCTCTGCTTTGAGCTATTAATTAACCAACCAGTCATTAACTGCTGCTAACAATTGATTTAGAAGGGATTATTGCCTAAATAGCAGGAGGCATTTAAGAGGAAAATAAATTAAAACAAAGAACTGCTGCATCTTGAGAAAAAATAGGAGCCCTTGAAACAGAGAGAGGCCGCGGGCTCTGTAATCACCGAGCGGTAAACAGTCATTGGGAGGCGCATTCCCTTATTTCACTTCCCCCCGAAGTAGCCACAGCGTCTTCTAATCACAGACCCCGTCTCGCCTGGAGCGCCGAGTGGGTGGCGTCCTAGGGGCCCCCGGCAGGCCGGCCGTGCGGGCGCCGCAGGCTGCTGCGGGTGCTGGGGGCAGACAGGGCTTCACGACAAACGCCAGAGGCAGCCGCGGCACCCGGTGCCCTCTCCGGTCGCTCGGCACCAGAGCGCTGGCAGGGCCCAGTTCACCCGTGCCCTGGGACACACTGCCCGAGGCCATCGCCCCTCCCGACGCCCGCCTGCCGCTGGCCCTGGCGGGGGCTTGTGGGAGCTCCTGGCTGGACGTAGGCAGCCTCGAGGAAACGAACCAAAACCACAGACCTCACAGAGACTCTGTGGTTCTTGCGTGGATCGTCTCCCTCTTGCCAGTCAGCTTTAGAAATGATCGCGATCCATAACCCCAGAGACTGTTTTAACCAAAACCTCGGTGACTCGGCGTAGATTTTGGGCGAGGTCACCAAGCAGCTGCGGCGTAGCAGGAGGAAGGACGACGCCCCCGGCCTGCTGGCTCCGGGCGGGGTCTCGGGAGCAGTGTCCATCCGCGGGGCAGCGTCAGGGTGCCCGGTGCACGGCCCAGTACCGCGTGAGAAAAGTCTCTGGATGCTGTGGCAGTGGCATCGACGCTGGCAGTGTCTAGGTCGTGTCGCCGCTGCTCTGGAAGCATCTCGGACGTTTGTGGGCGTCCTTCCTGGCCCCGAGTGACCCCGCAGACGCCGCGCTGCCCGTGACGGAGGGCGCATGTGTGTGCCTCGGCGTGAAGGACGTTCTGCGCGTCTCCGCGCATGCTTTCTCCGGGATGCAGCAGCGTGGAAACCAAGCAAAGGTTCTTGGTTTGGCCTGAAACCTCCTGAGCGACGGCGGTTTCGAGCCGCCTCGCCGACAGCACTCGCGGTGCCAGAGCCGCTGGCGCGCTCCTGCCTCCCCTGCATTTGTGCCGCCACAGTCGGAAGCGCCGTGTCCACGGAACGTGAGCTTGGGCGCTGCACACGCCCTCTGCGCGAGGCACACGCACTGTCCACTTACACGGTGCCACGTGGAGTCAGCTGCGGGAAGGGGACGTGAGGACCTGAGGTTCTCTTCACACACTGACTTAGAATCACCATCATCGAACTCAGGGACCAACAAGATACAGGCATATAACTATATAAATTAGCAGTTTAATAAAGTCTTCAAGAATTTCATATTCTCCATAGTGTCCGCTGTAAATGCTGAGGTTGAGTGGTAGTAAACGTGAAGGTCACATTGCATCCATTAAATAGTCACACACACAAAAAACTACCTGTGACTGGGCGCTTCACTGCTCCGCTGTGGCCGCACATGTTCCTTTTTCCGCCGTCCAGTTCCCACTGCTTGGGGACGGAGCAGACTCACAGTCGTGGTGCTTGATTTCACGTGTGGGCTTCAGGAGTAATTTGAATGGGGCTGACTTGTAAATCCTTGAGTTTTGGGTGAAGCAGATGGTGCTCGAGCGTGTGGGTGGGCTTGTCGCATCGGTTGGACGCTGACTAGGTCAGGCAGACCCGCCAGCCCAAGCAAGGCGGACATCTCCGGTCGGCTGTCCAGGTCGCACACCTGCAGCACTGTCCTCTGCTGGGCTCCGTCCTGTGGGCCTTTGCGTCTGTCTTTTTAAGGGGTGACATAGAAGTGGAGTGATGCAGAATGGGTCTTTTGTAGACTGATGCTCTGCTGGCTACTTTTACTCAGGAGAATGTCTTTGAGCACAGCTAAGTCGAGCCTGTATCAGTGATTTCTCCCCTTTTCTCGCTGAGCAGTTTTCCATTGTGTGTATGCCCAGGGTCTTTTTAGGTACAAGGAACTTGCTTATGCGTTGGTGTGTATTGAGACTTTAAAATAAGAGCTCAGTATTCTATGACACATTTTTTCAAACTATACCACGTTGTAAAAAAAAGTGAGTTGTTTTGACATAAGAGTTGTAAGAAAGGCCCAGTTTATTTGTGAAAAATATGTCTGTTCATTTTCTCCTTTGGAAAATCTATAATTTATCTTTTTATGGCCACTACGATTAAGGTTACTTTTCTCTACACCGTATTAATAAGCCTTCTCTGTTATAATTCCTACCACTGTTTTTTATTTCAGTAGCGTTTGGGTTTCTACATTTTTTCCCTTGGACTATGTGTATTTTGTATTATGTAGGTTCTTTGAGTATGTCTGTGTACTTACATGTTGAGTTGCATCTTACTTTAATGACATTGAAATATGACCTTATAAATTACATGTATTTTATTCTTTTCATAGTAGGGTAATATTTATGATTAGGATATTATATATAATTTTGGGTATTGGGCTATAAAATATTAATGTCATTTCTAAACATTAATTTTTCTAAATATGGTACATTAGGACAGTTTTGAGAACCCCTGCTTTAAATCTTATGCCTATAGCACTAAAACACTTATAGTTTTCTTCTCCAGGGTTATTACAGTACAGAAGACTAGATAATCTCTAGCTCCCCTTTGTATCCAGAGACATTAGAATATGTACATATAGATGTGCATATATTTTTCATTCTATCAGTCAGTATAGGCTGAGTTAGGCTGTAATAACAAACAGCCCCTGCATCTTGGTGGCTTTCAGCAATAGGACTATTTCTTATCCCCATTATCTGACCATTATGGGATGTTCCATTTGTCTTTGTCCTGAGATGTAGAAGAGTGCCACCCATGTGCTGGTCTTTCCAAAGAGAAAGGAGCAATGGCCAATAAATGATGCCTCTTGAACCTTTTTTTGGAAAGTGCTTCATGTTCCACATTTAATTGACAAATAATCATGGGACTAAGTCTGAAGAGTAAATCTCCCATGAGGCAGGGTTGGCAAATATTTCTGGAAAATGATACAGTCTACCTAATATGGCTTGAAAGTATTTTTTTTTTCATTTTAGTTACAAATATATGTGGAGCTAATATTTTATAAACACATATTGAATGTTTACACGTTTTAGACCCTGTGTTAAGTTTCTCATATCTTCTTTATCTTTTTAAATGTAATTCTCTAAATACCCAGAAGCTATAACTAGTATTCACAACGGCTAAGAATTCACAAGGTAGTCGGTTTTTTAATCAAATTTTATATAATCAAGCCCAGCAGACGCTGAGTAAACTGTTGTAGTAGCTATTTTCACAGTTCTTTTTTTAATTGTAAGCTTGTAAAAGTATCTAGAAAATTAAGTGATGTGCAGGGAAATGTGCCCCAGGCAGTTAGGTGCCTCCCAGCTTCATATTTGGCCTCTCCACCGACCGATCCTGGAGGGAGACCTCTGTGTCCCCCCTTGCCCTCTGCCCGGCGACACAAGACCTCTCGCTCCGGCCCGCTGACCTCTGACCTTCCCATGACGGCTGCTCAGGGGCAGTACCGCCTCTGGCTGCGGGGACCCCGCCGTGACCCGCATGACAGCCGCTCTGGGATGGCCCCTCCTCGCCGCGCCCCGCGCCCACTCAGACACGTGCCCGCCTTGGCCTCAGGCGGTCGGGGCGGCGCCGGCAGCCAGTGGCGGGGACAGCACCCCAGTGGCGGGTTCCGGGCCTGAGGGGGCCGGAGGGGGCCGGAGGGGGCCGGAGGGTGCGTGCGCCCCGCCTCGCGCTGTGTCTCCGCGCGCCCCCAGCCCGGCCTCTGAGCCTCAAGCTGCTGGGCCGCATTTCTGACGCTGCCCCCCCTCCCGGTGCTGGCACCACCCCACCTCCTTCCCGGGGGGGCCCGAGAAGCCTGGCGCGAGCTCGGGCGGCGAGCTGGTCGGCGGCCAGGGCCAGAGCGGCCGGTGCCGGCCGGCCCTGCCCACGTGGGCCTCGGCGCCTGGGCGCGGCGCGGTGCCCCGACCCCACTCTGCTGACCGGGAGACCAATACACAGCGGGGGCAGAATCGTTTTTAGATGACACGTTTAAATATTTAAAAACCCAGTGGGGAGACTTTAAAGCTAATGGACGTGATAAAATAATTTAGCACTGGGGCCGGGAAGACACGCACTTGAGCAGGCCGGGGCGGGCGTGGGCCTGGCAGCCCGGCTCCTTCCCGCCCCGTCGGGCACGCCTTACCAGGACCTGGCCAGCGAGGAAGGCTGTGCGGCGGGTTCCGGCCAAGGGCTGTGGGCACTGCTGTGTGGGCTGTGGCCGGATCGAAGGTCATGCCACCCAGCGCCACCCAAGCCAGCTGGGCCAGAGCAGAAGCAGCGCGTAGACGGTGCCGCGCAGCTGTCGGGGGCTCTGGGGCGCGGCCGTGGTGCAGAGGGAAGAGGTTGGGAGCCGGACGCGCAGGCACGCGCTGTGGCCGGCGTGAGCTGGGGCGGCCGGGAGCAGCGGCAGCCCAGGCGCCGCGGGGGGCAGACTCCCTGGGTCCGCTGTTCTGCCGCCTCCGAAGCTGTCCCGTCGGCCCTGGGGAGGAGATCGCACCTTTTTAGCACTTCCAGACACGCGCCTCTGCCGCTGGCCCAGCGCGCCCCGAATCGCGGCCTCCGGCCTGTTTCGCTGTGAGCCGCCGCTGGGTGTCCGCAGGCGCGCGAGCGCGGTGTCCCGCCAGACGCAGAGGCGGAGGCGCACCGCGCCAGGCCCGGCTCCCGCAGGACGCGCAGGCAGGCGGCGCAGTCCAGGCTCAGCTCGCCGATGGGGAGTGGGCCGCGGGCGAGGGGCCGGGGCTCGGCTGAGGCCGTTGGCTGAAGGCTCCCCAACGTGGGGGCGGAGGAAACGGCCTTTTCCAGACACTTGGCCCGTCCCCGCGGCGGCCTGTCCTCTGTCCTTGCTGCCGGCGGCCGCGGCACGTGCTGCAGCGCTGTGGCCTGGAGCCCGCAGGTGCATCAGCGCTCGCTCGCCCGGCCTCAGCACGCCGCCCGCCCCACAGCTGGGCGCCGGCCTGTGGGAACAGGGTGCCCAGGCCTACCCCCCTCCCCCCGCGGCCCCGGCGCCTCGGGCGCGTGCACGGAGGCCGCAAGTGCGCGGCGGGGAGAGCAAACGGCTGTCTGTTGGGTCAGTTTAGAAGAAACTTACTTCACCTGCGCTGACTTCTCACTGTCCCTCCCCCCCCCCCGGCTTCGTGGAGGCCGGTTCCCCTTCCTCTCGCGCAGAACATCTTTCACGGTTCTTCGCAGGCAGACGCACGGCAGCGGAGCCCCGGGTTCGTCTGTCCGCGGGGGTATTTCCCCTCTGCTCGTGGAGGCGTCTTCTGCCTCGGATGCTATTGCTGTTTTTCCCTCTCAGCACCGCAGACAGTTCACCCCACACCCTGCCCTCCTGCTCCACTGCGACTCTCGTCCGAGTGTCCACCGGCTGTTCGCTTTCTCTGGCTTTTTTCAGCTCTTCTTCTTTCCCCTGGTTTTCTGTAGTTCGAGAACAGTCCCCTCCGTGTGGCTTTGGGTGATGGTGACACTTGCCTCGCTTGGTGGTCTCTGAGTTCCCTGGGTCTGCCCTTTTGGATCTGACAGTTGTTCGGGGGAAGTTCCCGGTCGTCTGTTTAAGATACTTCTTCTGTTTCTGCCTGTTTCCCTAACATCACCGTTGCTTAGTGTCTTTCACAGGTGTGTTGTGTTAGCAAATCCTCTGTGCATTTCAAACACCGTTGGACTCATTTTGCCATTTACTATAAATTAGAAATTACTTCACATTAGTTTCAAAAATCTTTCTTTTCAATAAAGCTCGGCGCCAGCACGCCGTCTCCCTTACTTCCTTTTTCAGACGGACGGATGCACACAGCAGGGCCGCGCTGCCCGCCGGGGCCCGCTCCGGGCCCTTCCTGCCTCCCGGGTCGCCTCCCGCGTCCCTGGCACCCGTTCTCCTTATTGCGGGCTGTGAGCGCCGCGTTACCGTTCAAAACCCCCCAAAATGCCGACATCAGGTTCCCGCCCGGAGCCGACCCCTGCGGCGGCCTGTGGGGAGCGCAGCGCAGGGCCTGGCTGTGCGCGGTTGCAGCAGGGGCCTCGTCTCCCCGCCCCTCGCGGGCCCCGCCCCCAGCGCGAAGCGCCCGGAGGCCTCGGCTCTCTTGCCCGCAGGCCCCTGCGCGTAGGGACAGCCGCCGCGCCGGCCGGGACGGCCCTTCCCCGTGTCAGTAACCTGCGTGGCCGGCGCAGCTTTCCCAGGGCTCTGAGGCGGCGGGTAAGTAAGTGCGGGGCTGAAGGCCGGAGTCGGAAGCTCTCGGGAACGCCGTCCTGAGGGCTGAGGGGGGCTCGCGAGGCGTCTCCTCTCCCGGCCGGGGGCCGGCCCCAGACGGACGTGGGGCTGGCACGTGGCCCCTCGGGGAGCGCAGCCCGCAGCGCAGGGCCCGCGTCTGGCACGGACGCCGTTTACGCGCAGGCCGGTCCGTCCGAGCCGGACTCCCGCTGGGCCCGCGCTCCCGCTCAGGTTTGGGCCTCTCGTTGGTGTTCGGGCCCCAGCGGGAGAGCCAGGCCCCGCCGCGCTCAGATGCGGGCTGGAGGCCGCGGCCCTGGAGGCGGGGCCTGCGCTCGGCCAGGAAGGAGGAAGCAGCCGGCGGGCCTAGACCGGGACTCAGGCCGCGGGCGAGGCGGAAGCGGGCGCCGGGGCAGTGCCCGGGCCGCGGGGAGCAGACGCCCGGGGCCGCGGGGCGAGGCCCGGCTGCCTTCTCGCGGGACCCTCGTTCTCTCTGAGCGCGGCAGAGGGGGCGGCGGGGGCAGCCCCCTCCGGCTCCTCGCCCCTCCGAAGAGCAGCGTCCGCCCCTGCAGCCCCGCTTTGCCGTGGGCCTGTCCCGTTCCTGGCGAGACGGGCTGGATTCCCATGGCGGTGCCGGGCGCGCGTCCGAGAAGGGTGCGCTGCGGGGCGGCCTCGGGCACGGGCGCCGCCAGCCTGCGCACGCCGCTGTTTGCTTCCTGCCTGGTTGTTAATGAGAGGCCCGCTGCGATTCGCGGCCTCTCCTCTTGTTGGTATCTCGCCCCGTCTGCAGAGATGCGCTCGGTCCTGTTTTTGCCTGGGTAACATGATAACCAAGCCTGCTGGATTTATATGTAAAACCGGTCAGTAAGTTCTAATGAACCACAGCGACATTAATGTGAAAATATTGCTGCACTCCTGTGTCTGTCGCAGCACTATTCACAATAGCTAAGATGTGGAAACACCCTAAGTGCCCCAGAACAGACGACTGGATCAAGAACATGGGGTCTGTATACACAATGGAGTACTACTCAGCCATCAAAAAGATGAACTCGTGCCAGTCACAGCCACATGGAAGGAGCTGGGAGGGATCATGCTCAGTGAAATAAGCCAGAAGGAAAAAGAAAAATAGCGGATGATAATACTCATAGGAGGAATATATGGAAAGTGAACAAAGGGTAAAAGAAAGAAACCACCTGTAGGCAACTAAAGATTTGAGGCTTAAAGCAGGGGAGAGAGGAAAAGGGATCAAAACGGGGGCGGGAGAGCCCCAGGGACTGCAGTGATGGTTCTTGGGTGCTGTCGTGGGGAGATTTCTGGGGACTCTACCTGAGGGGAGACAGCAAATGCTGTGCCAAAATGAACAGTGATGTAAAAAATTTAAAAATCAGTTTAAAAACTCTAGTAAACACAAACACGCGTGCAGCACGTGCCCAGCGTGTCCTGCACGCGGGCTCCGTGTGCTGGGTGGTTGCCCGGAGCGCCCAGCCGGGCTCGCGGCCTCCATGTGAGGTTTGTTTCTGTGTTCTGAAGAGTGCTGCTGCTGGACGTTGCCGTTGGCCGCGCGGGGCTCGCACGGCAGATCGGCGCCCCCAGAGCCCAGAGCCGCCCCAGCACGCGGCGCCGCAGCAGAGGGCTCTGGGAGGGGCAGATGGCCGAGACTCGCCCTCCCAGCAGCTGACGCCGCAGCCCGGCCCGGAGCGCTGCAGCCTCACAGGGCCGGCCCAGGCCTGGGCGGTGCGCTCGAGCGGGGCTGCGGCCGCGCCCCGTGACTCCGCGGCCGGGCAGGAAGCGGGCGGGAAGCGGGAGTCACAAGGAAGCAGCCAGCGCCCGAAGCGCAGGAGGACAATGGCCCAGCGGCTATTTTTGTTTGGTTTCAGTAACTGGTCGGGCGCTGCCCGCGGTCCCGCCCCTCCTGCCGCCGAGGAAAGAGCCCCCGGAACGCGCCCTCCGCCCCGCGCTCCCGCCCCGCGTGGCTCCCGTGGCTGCGGAGGCGTGGGGGGGCGCGGGGCGGGGCGCACCCGCGGGCAGGGCTCGGCCGAGGGGCGCCGCGCAGTTTGCTGCGCCTTGTTATCTGGTTGGTGGTTTCTGGTTTTTAAAAGAAATGCCAGATGGCGCCACAGTAAAAACAAAGCCCATCTCGAAAAGACAGGAGCGCTCCCTCCGTGCTTTCCAGGGCTTTCCGAACTGCCCCCACGTGGCAGACGGGATCTTTACAGGATCAGCGCACTCTGAGGTCGGCAAAGCCTCGACTCGCTGCCGGGGACGCTCTGCTCTGGGCCTGGCGGGGCGGGCCCCGCGGGCGCGGTGCCCCGGCCGGGCCGTCGGAGGCGCCAGCAGCTTCAGCTGAGGGCCGGTGCGCAGGCCAAGGACAGGAGGGCGGCGTGAGGAACAGGCGGGGCGGCAGAGCCCCGGGAAGGAGACGACTCCCGTGTCCTGCGCGGGGCCCGCGGGGGCGGCGCCGCAGGCAGTGGGGTGGGCAGGCGGCGGAGACGGGGCTCCGGCTGGTGCTGGCTCTGCTGACAGGGCTGCGTCCGCAGGGAGCGGGACCCGGCCGCTCTGCACGATCTTGAGAGAGCAGCATTTTAATAAATACATAATGGGATGTTATTCTTAAGTAAATTATTTAGTGTTTTACCTTTTCTCAGTTTGAATTTTTAACACTCTCAACATGGGTGATAGAACCTACAAAAAGTGAAGTCTGTTGAAATCCTCAGTCTTTTTAAAGATACTTTAGAATATCAGAACAGAAACGTGCTGAAGCCGCGGCCCCGGATCTGCGCAGCTCTCACTCCCCTCCGTCCTCGGCGCCGCGCGTTTACGGCCGCGCTCACCCGGCTTTGCTGATCTGTCCTCGCTTTAGTTTTTGGTGTTGTTAGAATGGACTCATTTTGATTTTCCGTTCCCTGATGTTTTTTTAAATTAGAATATAGAAATACAGTTGAACTTGTGTCGGTTCAGTATTTGCGTACCTGCTAAACGCAGTTGCTAGTCTAGTCACTGCACTGTGGGCGCTGGAGGGTTTTGAATGCCAGCAGCTGTGTCGCCCACGGCGGTCTCGCGACCTCCTGTCCACCTCTGTGCTCTCTGTCTCTGTGGCCGGCGACCTGGGCGGCCTCGCTTGGCGGCAGAGAGAGCAGGGGCTGTTTGCTGGCCGTGGAGGAGCTTTTGGTGCTTGACTATTCGGTTATAGGGTTTTTTCACTTGTTTTGTAAATATCCTTATTGAATTAAAGAAGTTGCTTCTTATTCCTCGTTGAATAAGAGCTTTTAGCATGAATGGGTGTTGGATTTTGCCAGGTCCTTCTTCTGTAGCTTTACATCTACAGAGTTAGATATGTAACTTCTTTCATTCAGTTAACATGCGACATTGGCTTCTTCAGATGTTTAATCTTTACATTCCTAGTACAGAGGTCGTTTGGGCATATGTGTTTATGCACTTTTTATACTGCTGGATTAAAGTTGATACTTGGTTATGGATTTCTGCCACTATGGTAGGTGATATTGGTCATGATTTTAGGTTTTGATAATGGCTTCGTTTTGAAGCGGGGTGTCTGATCTCTCTAGGGAAGCTGGAAGTGTGCCTGCCAAGATCTTCTGTTTCTTGGAGTTCCAATAAGCGGTTCTGAAATGTTCAGTAAAATTCACAGTGAAACCATGTGGGTTCTGAGTTTTCTTTATAAGAAAGTGTTGGATTTGATCTTTAATAACTCTAGGCTATTCACTTAAAAATTTACTTTGGGTCAGTCCTGGTTCCCCCCAAAATTTGCCTGTTTAAGGTGTAAAGTTTTCCATAATCTTCTGACAACTTTTAAAAATATATATGTAGAAATAGACATTTATTTAATTCTGATACTGGTAACTAATGTTTTGTGTTCTTTAGCTTTCATTACCTCTGCATGTCATTTATTGACTTTATTTGCATCCTTGTCAAAGGACAAAGTCTGGACTCAGCGTTCTGCACATGCACACTTCTGTCTGGTGTCACTTTGCTTCTTCCTGCTTATAAAAGGTGTCCAATAATTTTCATAAAAACCAGTGGACTGATTATATGATCCCAGTTGACAGATGAGAAACCAGCGACCTGACAGGGTCAGTCCCCCAGGTCAGCCCCCGGGGCAGCCTCAGGCTCAGCCTGCTCTGGCCGGACCCACATCGACCAGCCTCCTGGGCTCCGGCCGTCTCTCCGCACCGAAGCCGCACGTGAGCTCCGAACGGATGAAACAAAAATCAGCTCAAATCCTCTGAGTTATCTTTGCTGTCACACAGCGGTGCCGGCTGTATTCTCCTAGATGCTTCCTCTTCCTCTGTCAGGGCACACTTAGGATGAACTGGAGGTATTTTCATAGGCAGAGGCCCTTTTCCCTGCATCTCAATGTGGGTTTGAACAAAATCTCAGCGACTTCTGAGGACATGAATTATTTAATATTTTACATGAGTTCATCTCGTTTTCTTGAGTGTCCTCGGGACATACTTACATGGGAGGCTGTCGGGGGAAACATTATAAAAACTGTAGTAATAATAACAGCCAAATAGAAATCTGAAATCATTGCCAACCTCTCTGCTCTCAGTGCCGGGCTTGTTCATAAAGTGTTCCTGAGGCTTTTCTCCTGGCGGCGGAGCTCCTCGGAGACCTCCAAAGCGCTTATTTACATCTTGCTCTGAATAAACCCATGAGATTCAATTACTGAGGCCTCCCTTGAAATCACTGTAATTCAGGTTGCTGGTTAATAAACTCCTTCTGTTGTTTGCTTATCTCATTCTTCAAGAGCCAAAATACAAAATCAAGCCTGGAAATGCATAGATGGCCGTGGCTCCGGGTTGGCGCGTGTGGGGGTGGACGGCAGGGCTGGAGTCGGCTGCAAGCTTCTGCCGCCTCCCGGCCTCCTCTGTGGCTGCGGGCTCTGGCCAGCCCCTGCCCGGCCACTCCCAGGGAGACCAGGAGGACGAATGTCCAGGTGTCTTTTCCTCGGCACCCAGAGCTGAGGGCTGGGATTCTGGGGGCCCAGTGAGCCGCGGCAGGCGCCCCCCCACCCATCTGCTGCCTGCCAACGACCGTCCTGCAGCCCCGAGCGAGGCTGAGGCTGCGCGGCCCACACCTAGGGAGGGGCCTGGGTGGCCGCCTGTCGGCTTCTGGCGAGCAGGGGCAGAGACTGTGCCCAGCGCCCTCGGGAAACGCCCGAGTGTCACGGGGGTCAGTGTCCTCCTCGGCCGGGGCTGCCTGCGTTGCTCACCCGGTGGGCCCTCGGCACCCCAGCTCGTCCCCTGGGGTGACTGCCCGCAGCGGCTGCCCGCACGCCTGCCTGGGGGAGCAGCAGAGGCCCGGCCCCTGAGGGCGTGTCCTTTCTCCGGCCTCCCACGAACAGGAAGAGACTGGCCTGTCCGAGGCCGGGCTGGGGAGCTGCGACTTCGCCCCAGGGCATCTCCACCGAGCCCCGCCGCCGCCCGCTCTCTGTTTGGGGTTTCCTCACGCCCCGTCGCCGCAGCCTCTTTCCCTTTTCTCCTGGACTCTCCTCGGCCTGCGCTCACCGGCCACCTCCGTGTTTCTCGCTCTCTGAGGCAAATCTTCCTGCCGCGTGCCCCATAAACCCTGCGCCTCTTCAGCCCCCACGTCTGAAGCTCTCACGCGCCGGAACCGCACAGAAGAACCCCTGCGGGGGGGAGGGGACGTCGGTGTCGCGGGCGGCCCACGGTGCGCCAGGCGGACCGCCCGGCCCGGCCCTTCCCGCCGCCGCCGCCGCCCCCGCCGCCCCCCAGGCCGCGGCCGTCCTGCTCTCCAGGAGTCGGCCCGCGGCCCGCGGCCCCTTCCCGCCTCCGCCAGAGCCCGCGCTGCCCCTTGCTGACGCGCGCGCCCCCTGACTCCCTGCTCTGCGGCGGCCTGGTGGGGGGGCGGGGCGGGGCTCCCCGTCTCCCGGCCAGGCCCCGACGGCCTGCTCCGTGTGCTGTCCCCGGGGAGGCGCCTGCCGCGCCTGCAGCCTCCGTCTGCGTGTCCTGAGGGGGCGGGCACGCGTGTGTGCGCCCGGGCGCGCGCGGTGGGGCCGCGGGGCAGACGGTGCGTCCACCCACGCTCGTCCCTGAGCCCGTCCCTGCTCCCGACCCCCTTCCGCTGCGGATGGCGAGCGCCGTGAGGCCGCCGGGGGAGCACAGCGGGAGAAGCGGCGGCGCGCGGGCGAGCTGTGGGCTCGGGAGCCGGCCGGTGCGCGGCCCTCTCCGACTGCCCTGTTCCCGGAGAGACTCTCCACGGAACCCCGCGTGCGGCACAGCGGAGGGACAGGAGTTCGGCCTGAGCGGGGCGAGGAAGGGGTCCGCTCCCTGGACTCGGCGTTGAGCCCCTGGCAGGTCCGGGGCGACCCTCCGGCCCGTCACAGCTTCGCTGCCCAAGAAGGGCCCTGCTGGCCGACGGGGCTTCGGGGAGGGGAGCACGGGATGCAGCTGCCGTCGACAAAGAGCCTGTCATGGAGGGTCCGCTTTGTGTTTACTCGCGTGACCCAACCTCGGCGGAGCGAAAGAAACTGGAACGGGAGACACAGGCTGCAAACGCTCCCCCGGGCGCCAGCGCTCGGCACCGATGCTGCTGCGAGTGCGCCGGCCTGCGGGGGGAGGGGGGGCAGAGGCAGTCGGAGTCGGAGGCAGCAGAAATGCTTGTGGTAAAAGCTGAGTCTTAATAAAATAGATTGAAAACCAGCAAGTGGGTAACAGTTGCGGGTACTCATTTTGGAGTCTGTCTACTAATACGAAGATATGTTGTGCCTGAAACTTACTGTGCTGATGTCGATCTTCTCTCAGCGAAACTGGACAATTAAAGTACAAAACAAACGAGTTTGTGTCTAGAAGAGAGTCACGCAGGCCAGAGGCGCCACGACAGACGAGCCTGACCGAGTGAGTGCGGACAGGCGCGCCCGTGGCGCCGGAGCTCAGGCCTGGCCGCGCCCTGAAGCGCGGGGCCGACGTCGTCCTAAACGGTGATGAGCGTTTCAGACCATCGGCGGGTGACCTGTGGGCCTCTCAGAAGCAGCCGTTTCAGGACACCGTAGAAAACACGCAAATGCTTTGAGGCTTTAGTCTTCGCGAGTCCAAAACAGATCGGGGGCTAAAAAGCACCTTGTTGTGGCCTTCACGCACGCACGCATTTCCGTCTCCCGCTTCCGGACCCCGCCCCGGGCCGCGCCTCGGGCCCCGCAGCCTGTCGGCGAGCATCACCGTGCGCGGCGCGGACTGCGCGGCCGCGGCTCCTCGCGCTGGGTGTGGGCGGCCGCCGGCCGGGCAGCCTCACCCGGCAGCTGCGCGGGGCTCCGGCCGAGGGCCGGCCCGTCGCGGGGCTGCTCCAAGCTCTGCGGTGCCTGCCGAGGAGAGGCCTGGCCAGCGGACAGGAGCGGGCGGCGAGGCAGAGACGCTGCCGCAGAGACGCGGGAGCGGGCACGAGGCCCCGAGCCAGCCCTGGAGGACGGCCCCCCGGGCCCGGGCCGCAGACGCGTCGCTCCTCCGCGGTCGTTGCGGGCTGGGAGCGCCCACCTCTTGGGACAGACTGGTCAAGCGAAGCAAACCATGCCGGCGCGACGTTCCGGTCCCTGAGATCGGAACAGCAGGCGCGCGGGCCCCGTGCTCGCTGCGGGCGGGCGGGCTCCGGCCGGGGCTCCCCGCGGCCATAGGCCCGCCCCTTGGTACAGCGCGGGGCCGGGGACTCGGCCCACGAGGTCAGTCCCAGGAGGAGGAGAAGCGGCGCCGGCACTGTCCGGGGCGCGCCCTGATCGCCGAGGAGACGCTGGTTTTCGGTGGCAGGTCTGAGAGCGTCCTGCCCGCTTGGTTCTGGGAGCCTCGCTGGCTCCATAGGGACCGATGCTGTGACATGTGGTCTTCGGGCTGGAAACATTCGTGAAGTGTTTGTCAAGACAAAAGCTGTTATTTACGTGCGTTTCTCCGTCAAGGATCATCTTTTCACCCCGCCTCATTTCCGTGCTGGCGCATGGTGGTTCATTATTTCTGTGGGCGCTTCCCATGTCACCACTTCAGCTCGGAGTGTTCACGCTGAGTGTGTGATCTTGGGTTCTTATGGAGAAAACTCTGGAGATTTGTTTCTGGCACAAATTGATAAGATGTTCTGAATTTGTGGAGAAATTCGGTAGGTCTAGAAACTGTTTCGAAAAGATACTTGCTTTAGCCATCCATTACGCCAGTATTTGGTGCCTTAGACGAATCGCACGTTGTTCTAAAAACTGGGCGTGAAGATAACCGAACGGTGGCGCTTCTGCCAGAGGAGCTGCAGGCCGGTCAGGGAGACACGGGATGCGACGCGCCGCACTGACAGTGTCCGCAGGGCCAGCTGCAAACCCAGACGAAGGACGAAGGGCGCAGCCTTGGCAGGTTCGCGTCTGCGTCAGAGCGTCCGTGCCGGAGCTGGCACGGGAAAGGTGCTCCCGCGGTGTCCTCCGGGGCCTCGGGAGCCGCCCCCGACGCTGGCCGTCTCAGCAGCGGACTTGGGCCCCGGGGCAGCGGCTCTGGGCTGGAGGCTGAGAGGAGGCGCGTTCTGCAGGAGCCGGCAAGCGTGGGCCGGGGCGCTAGAGAAGCCCCTCTCCGTGGAAGCGCCCGCCGCGGCCTCCAGGGAAATGGCGGGGCGAGGCGACTCAGGCCGGGCCGAGCGGGGCTCCCAGAGGCCGCCCGCCTTTGGGCGTTCTGAGCAGGACACTGGACGCGCCGGGCCGAGGGGCGCACGCGTCTCACACATGGGAGTAAAGGCGGCTGACGCCCCGTCTTGCCTGCAGCGCGAATTCCTGACGGCCCGTTCCTGGGCCGCGGACTTGGCCTCTTGCGCTCCTGTCCAGACCTCTCGCCCCTGCGCGCTTCCGGCGCCTGTCCTTCGGCCTGGGGCTGGAGCCCCCGCCCCGTGACTGCCCCAGCGGCTGCTCGCGGGCAGCGGCGGTTTCCTCACGCGGCACGCCCCGCAGGCCAGGAGGGGTCTGCTGCCCCGACGGGCTCTCCGCGCCCGACCTACACCGGCACCGAGGCTCCCCCAGCTGCTTCCTCTGTTTCCCCAAAGTGCCAGAGGGCCGTCCCCTTCGGCAGGCAGAGCGACCCTGCGGCCCGGGCCTCTGCAGGGCTTCTCAGGCCTTCGCTGGGCACAGTGTGCTGTGCCTCCTGCTGTGGAGGCCCGCGAGGCTCATGGAGCCTCGGCCCAGGGCGCCTGGCCCGTGTTCTCACCTGCAGGCTGGAGACTCTCACGCCTGCTGCAGCCTTGCAGCCGTTTGCAGCTAGTTTCAGAGTGTGGGGAGAAGTGCAGTCGCTCCCCTCTGCATGCCGCGGTGTGGGGCTGCGCCGCCCCAGGGAGACTTGGCCTTCCCCTTAGGGCGCTTTTGGCTCCTTCATCACGCGTTAGTCCCTGGGTGTGCGCTTATTTCTGGGCTCGTGAAACAGCACCATTTGGCTGGGTAAAAAAGAATGAACTGCCTGTCCCAGAGCCTCTTTATCCTCTCCCCAGATAAAGAATCCTGTGTTTTGGGCCTGTTTTTATTAGAAAATCTAATCAGACTTTAGGCTCTTTGGCTAGTGTGCTGTGTTACTTTACCAATAAATGAGCTATTATTTAAATACAAAAGCAATATCTTTAGTACCTCCTGATTTTCCACCCTTGACCCAGGAGAAAACTAAGGTGTGGGGGGTGTAGGGAAATAGAGAGGAGAAAAACCACCTCATCTGTCCCAAGGCATGTTGTAACTTTCCAATGTCTCCAAAAACAGTTAATCCTCCTTTGTTAGATTATCAACCCTTCTGTCCTGTGTCCTTCGTGACCTTGATGACCTTGAAGATAATATGGATAACACAGAGTAACTCATTTTAATTGAGAGAGTACAATTAAAATCCAGAATCATAAGTCTTTCAAGGCCTAAAATGAGTTTAAATATTTGAACAGGTGATTTTTGGTAATGCCTTTCCTGATTGGCTATTTTTTCCCAGTAGCTCCATGCAGATTAGGGTCTTATCACCTCTGCTCCACGCGGCGCCTAAAACTAAGAAGCCAAGAAAATACACACACACACACACACACACACACACACACACACACACACACGTTGCAATTATTTTGAGGATGTGCACTGGAAACCCAGAAATGTGTGTCGACATTAGTTGGGCAGATATAAGAAAAACCACACATGTAAATAAATCAGCTGAGAAGCAAAAACTGGCTTTGTTTAGAGAGACTCTTGTTTTATATCAACGTGGGACCATTCGTGGATCCTTCGTAAGTGCAGATTTTCTCATCCTCAGTGGAAGACCTCTTGCCTCGAGCGAAAGGAACTTTCTAGAAAGTGCAGCACTACCCGCCGGACAGACCGCACCCCTTCTCCGGGCCTCTGCGCGCGCCGGGGGGCTGCCTGCGGCTGGCCCCGGACTCTGGCAGCCCAGGCTGCTGGGGCCCGGCCCTCCGCACGCGCCTCCCTCGGCCGCGCGCTCTCGGAGAAAGCGCCGTGTCTTTGCACCCGGGGCCCGGAGAAGGCGCTCACGCTGGCAGAGCCTGGCCAGGCTGACTGAGGGCTGCGGACGGCTCTGAGCTCCGGGGACTCGCCTGGGCGTCGCTCGGGCTCTGCCGCTCTGGCCTGCCCGCCCTTGCTGGCGCCGGGGCCTGGGCTGCCGCGGCAGAGACGAGCTCGCGCGCGCTCCCGCGGCTGCGGCGGTCTGCACAGTGTCCGCGGTCTGCCCTGCAAGCTGTCCAGAAACCGAACCCTCGGCAGCGGACGCCTGCGCGGCCCTCTGACCGCCCGCCAACGGGGTCCCGGCGTCGCTCGCAGACCAAGACTCCAAACGCAGGCGCGGGCCTGTCAGTGTGGAGAGCTGCCCCCAAACCCACGTGCTGGTGCCGAGGCGCTACACCCTCAGCGGCGGCCCCTCCCTGCCCGGCGGTTCTCGCTCAGCCGCGCCCCGGCAGGCTGCGGGCTGTCACCGCCTGGCTGGGCCGGGCCACGTCCTCAGGGCCCGGGCTGAAACCCACTGCTGAGGGCGAGGCGGGGAGACAGGAGGGGTCTGCTGCGCCCTGTGGGAAGCTCCCCGGCCGGGGATCGGACTCACGCTGCAGTGGCTGCGGCACATTCTCAGGAGAGTTCCAGGGGTGTCGCTGGAGCTCACGACACCCTCTGGCTCTGCCCCCGTGTCCCCTCGCTAGGGGAGGCTCGGCCCACACGCGGGTGCTTAAGCTGCTTCAGCGAGTCTGGCCGAGCCCTGGAGCCGCTCTCTGCCCTGGTCCCGTCGTTGGGGTGGCGGCTGTGGCTCTCAGATGGCCCCCTCCTGCCTGCTCTCTGCCGGGGCCCCGCGTGTCTCCCACCCCGGTGGCCCCGGCTTCTGGCGGGCTCCGGGACCTCTGCGTGGGAGTGTCCAGGCTCCTGAATCCTCCGTGCCCCAGAGGAACACTCGTGGCCCTTCTGCGCCCTGAGTAATGGAATCATAACACAGGACGCACCGTTTCCATGAGTAAAAATGAGGTCATGTTTTCCTGTTGCAGTTCTGTGTGTGAGTGGACTTAGGAAACTCCCAAAGTGAGCCAGTTGGGAGAAACAGCACACACACCATGAGTGGAAATATTTAAATAACAGTTACAACACAGCTTGAAGGTCACAGATGATTTCCCTGGAAAAATAAATAGCAATAAAAAACATGCGTGTGAAATGCTTTAATAACCTAAGAGAAATAAAATTTCCCTCTGAGTTGGCTTAGAACATTGTTGTTTAAACATGAAGAAGAAGCAGCACGATGAAGTTGAACGGACTTTCTCTTCAGTGCCCTGGAGGGCAGTTTGCTCATTTTTATGTCTTCAAGAAAAAATACCAGCTCTTCTGAACAACTTTGTCGTTCAATATGTAGGTAACTAATAAAAAAAACACTTTAAAATGAAGCTGCTTCTTTCATTTACTGCAGAACATTAAAAACTGAAGCTTAGGTGGAGCTACATCTCTGACCTCACTGCTGTTAGCACAGATTTATAAGCAGCCATGCGCGTCTGATGACCCCCGCACTCGGATCATCTCGTGTTCCATCGGCCGGCGTCGCCTCGGGCCAGCACCTGCGGTCAGGACGGGCAGCGCCTGCGGGGAGGCGGCTCCACCCAACACATCTGCGGGGCTGTCATTCTCAGCACAAGAGTCATTTCAGAGCGTCCGGCCTCTGCGTGCTGACCGGGGCCTCTTAGCCAGCTCCTCGGCCAGTGGGACCCAGGCCTCCCGACCTCAGACACTCGGGCTGGGGCGGGTCATCCAGGCCTTGCTGAGAAAAAACGTGAGGCCCAACACATCCTGGAGGCATGTCCTTCCCCTGCACTAACCCTGCAGTGGGGCCAGAGGATGTCCTCCTGGGGTTCGGCACCCCGTGAGTTCACGGCTGATCCTTGTCATATGCTCAGGCTCTCGAGGATTTTTATCACTGAGTTTTCATCTAGGAGTTTTTCTACTGTTCGTTCTCAATGTTTATGTCTTTGATCCATTAAGAGCTACTTTTTGTGAGTGGTGTCAGATACTGGTTTCATTGCTTTGCATATATTCTCTAATTTTCCCAGCACCAAGAAGAGACTCTTCTTTCCCTACTGGGACCTTCTAGTTGCCTTATTAAATATTAGTTGAACATATTAAAAAGTGTTTATTTTGGGCTCTCTATTCTTTTCCATTGGTCTTTATGCCTAGTTTTGTACTAGTGCCTTACTGTTTATATTACTATAACTTTGTAGTGTAGTTTAAAATCAGGATGTGTGATATTTTTTATTTTGTTGTTTTTCCTCAGCGTGTCTTTAGCTATTCAGGGTGTTATCTGGTACCATACAAATTTTAGAGGGTTTTTTTTTGTGAAGAATATCATTGGTATCTTGATTGGTATCATTGGTATTATATTCAATATCTGGATGGCTTTGCATAATATGGATATTTTAACGGTATTAATTTTTCCAATTCATGAACATAGATGTCTTTCCATTGGTTTCCATCTTTGATTTCTTTCTTCTAAGTATTGCAGTTTTTATTGTATAAATTGTGCTTTCTTGGTTAAATTTTTTTCCACATATTTTATTGGTTTTGATGCTATTGTGAATGGGATAGATTTCTTTATCTCTTTATCTAATGTTTTATTCTTAGTGTATAGATATGCAACTTATTTCTGTATGTTGATTTCATATCTTGCAACTTTGCTGAATTTTTTTAGTTACAATTTTTTTTGAGCTTTCAGGATTTTCCACATACATAATCATATCTTCTGCAAATAGTGACAGTTTTACTTCTTCCTTCTAAAATTGGAAGCTTCTTATTTCATTGTTTTCCCTAATTACTCTAGCTAGGACTTCCAGTGCTGTATTGAATAGGGGTGGGAAGAGAGTGCATCCTTGTCTTCTTCTTGATCATAGAGGAAGTAACTGTAGTCTCGCTCTACTGAGTGGAGCTGTGAGCTTGTCTTTTATGGTCTTTTTTTTTTGTTGACATATGAGGGTCTTTATGATGAAAGCATGTATTATGTCACATGCATTTTTTGCATCTAGTAAGTTGATCAAGGGATTGTTATCTTTCATTTTGTTAACGTGATTTATTTATTGTGTATGTTGAAACAAGTTTGAATCCCAGGAATAAGCCCCACTTGGGCCTGTTGCATAATCCCTTCGTGTTCTTGAATTCAGTTTGCTGACATTTAAAAAAAAATGTTTAATTTATTTTATTTTTGCATGTAAGCTGGGGTGCAGGCCAGCTCCACAGCACCATCCTTAACCGGCTGCACCACCAGGGAGGCCCAGTTTGCTAACATTTTGATGAGAATTTTTGCATCTTTTTTCAGCAGGAATATGGGTCTATCGTCTTCTTGTGGTTTCCTTATCTGGCTTTGGCCTCTGAGTCTTGCTGGCCTCGGGAGTTTGGAAATATCCCCTCTCCTCAATTTTTTTTGAAGAATGTAAAGAGTTTGGTGTTAATTCTTCTTGAATCCTTGTTAGAGTTCATCACTGTGTGGTCCTGGGTTTTCGCCATTGCGTGGTTTTTGAGTACTAATTCTACCACTTTACTTGTCATCTTGTTATTCAGATCATGGAAGGGAATTCTTAACTACCTTGCCATGCCGTTTATCTTCCCACATACACTGATATGTCACACAAGGCAAGTGATGCATGTGACTGCAGCTCCCCAGATGCACAACTGTGTTGCTGCAGGCAGCCTGTGTGAGTCCGTGTGCTCAGCTGCGTTGGTCAGTGACATGTTGGGGCTACATGTGAGGGGGAGCCCCAGGAGGTCTTCATCTGCTTAATCTGAGTTCTGCTCTGATGATTCCTGAGGAGGACATGACCTCCAGATAGACAATCAACTTCTCGTTATTTTTATCTAATCTGCCAAGAAAAATCAATTGCTTCCTTCAAAAACAAACTAAACAACAAACCTTTCCCAAGGAAGGAAGTCACACACATTTGTTTATGTAAGTTGAGGTTGTTGTGTTCCAAAATACTTGCTTTCTCAAGAACGCATTGTTAAAAATGAGTGCAAAAAACAAGATTTCAATATTTTTAGACAGATATTTAATATGTAAGTGACAATTGGTTTAGCTTTTGCAGTAGTGATGGGGACCCCAACAGAACTGTGCTTAATATGTTCCTAAATTTGTCACCCCCAACAAAAAACATTGAATCACTTGAACTGTGGATAGTCATTTTATTACAGAATTTTGTGGATCTACACATTCAAAAGTTTTTTTTTCCAGTAGCAGTAGTTCTTTCCTCTGAATTTACAGCTGCAGCGATGTAAATATATACGTCTATACTTAATCTGAAATCCTGCAATATGCTCTTCTGTCTCATCGTAAGTGCATTTTATGTCTTTGCTTTTAGTTTAAAATTGCATACATAGCAGCAGCTGACCCACACCTCAGGGCTCTTTTTACCAGAAGGAAAAGGAAATGAACAAATAATTACGGTATCCTAATTGTACCTTATAATATATGCATATAAGTGTATTTTATGTATTAATGATAAACCATCATATGTGAGTGGTAAACAATTTATTTACAAAAGAAAACCCTTTAAGCTGGGAGTGCGAATTACGTGCGGGAGACCCGCAGGAGGCCCGGCTGCCCTTTCTCATCAGCCTGAAGAGGTTCCCCAAGCCCAGAGGCCGCACCCAGAGCCACGGCGCGCCCGGTGGTTCCTGTGTCCACAGGACAGTCTGCCTCGTTCCAGACCTTGCCCGCCTGCCTCTGAGAGAGTGGTGTAGGACGGCCGGTGAGGGCCCCGGTGGCCTGGGCTTAGTCTATGCGTTATGTCCCCTGCTCAGCCTGCGCCCGACCCGGCTGGGGAGCTTCCCACAGGGCGCAGGGGCCCCGCCTGTCTCCCCGCCTCCCCCCTCAGCCGTGGGATTCAGCGGACCCGCCTGTTCTGCTCCCCACTCTGTCTCTGGGAAGTCCTCTCACCCCCGCACCTCTGGCCTGCACCCCAGTTCTTCTCTGCGCCCCCAGAAACTATCCATGTATTCGGGGTAGGCCATGCTAACGACCTTAGCAGCACAGCGAGCCGTTTCCTCGAACACCGGAGCGGGTCCGGAGCGGGTGAGCGCGGCCTTGTGCGCCGGCGGCCACCCCGGCCTCTGGCTGCTCCTGTGCGCCGGGCCATGGCCGCAGTCTGAGCGCTCGGCCTCCGCGCCGCACTCCGAGTCACAAAGCAGCGGGGACTCCCGCAGGGGCGCGCGGGCAGCGAGGGGCGAGCGCGTCGGTCTGGGCTGTCGGGGTAGCCGGCCGCGGACACCCTGCGCCAGCCCAGCGGGGGACACGCAGCGTCCTGCGGCTCGAGCCCCGTCCCGGCCGCGCCTGAGCGCCATGCGGGCGCGCGCGGCGGCCTCGGGGTGTTCCGGGCGCCGAGTCTCGTTTGCCCGGGAGCGTCCGCGGTGAAGGCGGGAGTCTGTGGCCCTCTGTCCGCGCGTTTGTGGCCGGCCCGTCTGCGGGGCCTCCCAAGACCGCACAGCGCTCGGGGGCTCGACAGGACGGGTCCGGGTCGGGCCTCGCTGCGGGCATCCCGGGGCGCAGAGCGCAGCGGAAAGTGGGCAGCGGGCAGCGGGCAGCGGCCGCGTCTCCGGAGCCCGAGGACCTGCGTCCGGAGCGGGCTGACCCCACGGCTGAGCCGAGTCGGGCTCCAGGCCCCGGGAGCCTAAGCTCGGCGGGCCCGCCCGGGGAGCGGCGGCAGGTGCCAGCGCGCGGCCCAGCGTCTGCCCTGCCCGGTGCTGAGCGCTGCGGGGGCGCCTCAGGGAGGGCCCCAGGCGGCCGCGGAGCGCTGAGCCGGGGAACTGAGCGTCGCCTGCGGGAAGTCCGCGAGGCCGAGCGCAGCTGTCCCCCTGCGTGGCTCCGCGGCCGCCGGCGGGGGCTGAAATTCCGGCGGGGGCGGGATGGCGCAGGCCGGGCTCGGGGGGCCGCGTGAGAGTGTTTTCCCGGCTTGACCGGGCAGCGAAGATTTTCCAGGAAACGCATTTCCTTGGATTGAGACGTTTCCTAACCTGCTGCTGCCTCCAGCGTGGCAGAGCCTTTCTCACGGCCTTGCCCATCGGGCGTCTCCGCCGCGCCCTCCCCGCGGCCGCGCCCCAGCCGCAGGGTCCCAGCTCTGCTTGGCCTGCGCGGAGGGCGGAGCCGGCCGCGGTGCGCCTGGGGCTCTCGGGGTCATTTCCGCGCTGAAGCCAAAGCCCGTGCGTGACGGGAAGGCTCCGCCCGGCACCGACTGCACCGTGACCTGCCCGGCCCCCGCAGCTCTGCCTTGGGCGCGCCCCCGGGGCTCTGCGCGCCCCCGCTTTGGGAAGGCTGGGCCGGTGTCCACGCAGGGCGAGCCCCACCTCCGTTGGGCCGGCGAGGCCCCCCGACCCCCGGCGGCACCCCGCGCGCTCTGCCTGCCGCCTGCGTGTGTTCTCAGTGCCCAGCAGACGCTGCCGTGACTCACCTGCGGGACGTCTGCCCCCGCGGCCGACAAGCACGCTCCCTGGGGCGGTTTGTCCCTCACCTTGTGGGTGACGGGACCGCGAGCGAGGCCCGCCCCGGGCACCCCGCACGCCGAGGAAAGGCAGTGAGTGTGGCGCTGGAGACGGGCGTGTCCAGCCCCGCAGACTGCAGTGTGGCCTTGCCCTCCACGTCGCCGCCAGGTGCATGGGCTGTCTTCTTGCCGCCACCCAGCCCAGCTGAGCAGCCCACGCGGGCTCCCGGCCAGCCCCCGGGCCTCTGTGTTCCAGCAGGGGCCTGTCCTGACCGTGGGCCTGGCCACCCGGGAGACAGCTGGCGCCGTCTGAGGAAGGAGTTTGTTGTTTGGGGCAGAGAAGTGTCGTCCCAGATGTTCCAGAGGAGAAGCTGAGCCTGAGGCGCTGTGAGGCACCGAGACGCGATCTCGCTCAGGCCTGAGCCGCCCCAGGGCTTAGCCCCGACCCCGGAGCGCAGGCACCTGAGCTGGGCCCTGGGCGGCCAGGCTGTGAGCAACGAGAGCCTTGGAATAAGGCTGCCCTGTTCTGACGGGAAAGGGTCACACTGAGAACACGAGGAAGAGCACAGCCCTCAGTAATTCCTTGGGTAGCGCTTTCTCTGTCCGCCCTTATTCGGGGATTGAAGTGCTGAAACAGCATTTCCCTGCTTTCTGGCAGTTCTTGAATGTGCAGCTAATTGAAATCATTTAAAAATGTGACTATAACAAAAGAGTTTTCCTAATTATTTGACCTCCTTGAATTTTAACTTAAATTGGAGTTTTGGGGCTAAACATGTACGTGTTGCATTTCTTGAGAACTCAGAAGACATTTAGTTGAGAAAGTCACCTGAAAGCGAGACTGTAAGACATCTCCATGCCTGCTGAAAAGCTTTGCTAAATTTGAAGACCCCCTTCTCGTGGTGCTTCGGGCCCCCCCTCCGCATCAGACGCAGGCCTGCCCTCCAGCGCCGCGCAGAGGCCTCCGGCGCGCGGGGGGCTGCTGGGCCTGCGCCCCCAGCCGCGGCAGGAGCGGCGCGAGTGACCTGCGTCCAGGGCTGGCCACGAGGAGATGAGTGGGAAGTGGCCGCCCTTCCCGTGTCCTGTTGGGGGCGTGTAGGAAGCGGCTACAATAGGGGCCCAAGGAGACGCCTGCTCAGGCAGCCGAGGGACGGCTCCGCGGCCGCCAGAGAACCCCAAGCCCGGCTGTGGGAAGTTCCGCTTCAAACCCGGGAGACGGGGCTCGGGGGTGTCTGAAAAATGACTTTTATTTACTTTCCAGTTTGTTTTTTTGGCTGAGTAAACGCAGAGCCGCGTCTGCTCAGTGGGACCTGGTTCCGCCGTCTCCCCGCACAGCAGCGTCGGCCGCCGCTGACCACCCCCGGCCGGGCAGCGCGTCCCCGCGGACATGCGTCCTGCAGCTGCCCGGGCGGCCCGAGACGGGCGCTGCGTGCGGTCGCAAGGCAGGAGCGCGGGGTGACTCGGACCTGAGGCCCTGCACCCCGCGGGGCCCCGTTCCGCGCGGGCCCGCTCGTGAGGACGGCGCCAGAGCCAGCGCGTGCTGCGGCCTCCGTGGCCAGCCCGGCCCGAGGCGCACACCGCTCCCAGCGCCGCCGCGCCCGCCCAGGCGAGGAGGGGCCTCGGTAGCCCCGCCCCTGAGGTGCCGTGACCCCGCCCCGGCCGGCCTCGGCCCCGCCCACTCCCGGACGCCCACTCGCCACTGCGGGTGGACCGGCCCTCGGCGCACAGCGGACGGTGGGAGCCGCGCCTGCGGCGGGCGTGCTGGCGGTTTCCTTCCTCTGGGGACTTCATGCCCCCGCACCCCTCCTGGCACCTCAGTCTCCTCACGGTCAGCGCTGCTGCGGCCAGGGGTTGATGATGGGGGCGGCTGTTGGGTCACAGCATGGAAACTGGGGTGCTCAGTCTGCTGTTGGCCAGCGGCGACGCAGACGGATCGGAGAAGGCCCTGAGGGGCGCAGTGGAAAAGGGTCGTGCCAGCCAACTGGTGCACGGGGCGAGGGCACCCCCGGGACGGCTCCATCCGCGCCCTCTCTGCTGGGCACGGTCGGGGGTCGCCACGGCCGCCCGTCCCATGTTTTCCGTTTCAAACTTACCGATAAGGAGGCTGCTGAAGACCACGCTGGGGACCCCGTTTGCCCTCGGGCGCGAGCCCCGCGCTTCTCCGCTGCTGCCGCACCCCCGCCGCCGGCAGCTGGGTGGGCTCCGAGTGGCCCTGGAGCGGCGTCCCCGCGTCCAGCTGCTGCTCGCCCCCTTCTGACTCTGGGCTGGCCTTAGCAGCAGTGAGGGCGCAGCGCTTATTTTAAGAATCCTCTGTGGCCACTAAGAAAACTTGGCAGAAGTTGTCTTCACTGAGGCCTGCAAATTAAAAATATACCACATGGTGAATCCACAGGAAAAGACAGAAATACCGATAATTGCATGAAAACCTGTTCTTAGTCATGGTTAGATGAGATTAGAACAATGTGATCCAGTTTTTACCCTTCAGCAGGAAAACATTACATGGGCAGCAGCCCCAGAATTGGGAACGACTGAATATACAAAAAAGGACACACGGAAATGCCTGACAAGCACAAAAGGCTGACCCCTCTGCTGGCGACAGGGCGCTTCCTGGGGACCCCAACTCCGCAGCTGGGACATTGGTGTTTCCAGTTTTCAGACTGAAATTTACACCCATCCAATGTCTTCAACTTGCTGATCTTGGGCCACCCACCACCCACCCACCACACACCATCCATCCGTCTCCATGTACTTATCTCTCCATTAGTTCTTCTTGTCTGGAGAACCCTAATGCGTATGTTTATATTTAACCCATAAATTAAAAAAAAAACACATTTGTTAGGGTTTTATGAGGTTATTTAACATTTTCCACTCGTGGAGATTGTGTTCAGACACACTTCTCTTGGCTCTCAGAACCGGAAGGACATTCTTACTGGGAAAACGAGGAAGTGACAGTTAGTCATGGCCCACAGATGTTCTCCCCCAAAGAAACATCTCACTCTCCCCTTCCTGAGGTCTCCCCTGTCACTCTCTAGCATGGTGCACCTTTTCATGCTCTGTCAAGTGATTCTTTAGGATGCTTCGTAGACTGAGCATTTGAAGTCATTTATTCACTCGTTTTTACCTCTGTGGAAAGTCGGCTCCCACATGAGTGACTGACTGTGGTCACACAGTTTTGAGCAGCTGAGCTAGTGAATGAGTGGCCGAAAGGCAGCAAGTCAGGGTTTACAGATTGCAGCCAGACCTCTTTAAAGAAAGCGTGCGTCCTTTGCTTACAGTTTGCCCCAGATAAGGAGGATCTACATTATTTATTTTGAATTCATTCAACCAACTCAACATGATTTGGAATGAACGAAGATGGTGGTGGGAAAGTAGAAATTGGCGTAAAAGTCATTTTCAAGAAGGCGTCATCCGCACAAGGCAGCTAATTTCATGTGGGGAAATTCTTAAGTTGGATAAGTAAAAACAAATGCCTTTGCGTCCTCGGTGCCAGGTGTGGTAAAAGAGACTGGGGAGGCGTGTTTGGGTGAGACTGTTTGGGTGAGCTGAGAGGACCCATTGCAAGACTGACGCGGCAGGGTGAGGCCAACCTGGGACCCGCCGCGCAGAGGTGCTGAGGGGCGCTGTGGGGGCCTCGAGGTCCAGAGAGCCCCTCGTCTTCCCTCAAGACGTCCCCCGGAGAAGCTTTCGTCTGTTTCCACGGGAAGGGCTTTAGCTGACCTCGCCGGTGGCCCAGCGATTTTCTGCCCTCGCTCTTTCAAGAGTAACGCGGCCAAGCCGCCGTCTGGGCTGAGGAGGCGGGCGGCAGCGAGCCGAGCGGTGGTAACGCAGCCTGGGCCAGGAGCCCACAGCAGAGCAAGGAACATGCACGCAGCGCTGAGCTTGGGCTCAGCTTCGTAAACGGCGCCCTGGTCCGTGCGGGCCAGCCCAGCGGGTCGAGAGCAGCGCGGACGGCACTTGGAGCGGGGCGGGAACGGCCGGGGCCGCGGCACACGCGCAGCGGGGGAATTCGGCGCCTCGCAGCAGCTCCGCCCGCGCGCTGCAGAGCCCTTCGCGCTGGCCGCCGCGCTCGTCCTCGCACCGCCTGACAGGGGTGTCATCCTCGCCGGACAGACCTCGGGAAGGAGCCGCCAGAGACGTCGCGCCTCCGTGAGGCGGCGGGCGGCGTGGACAGCAGCCCCCTTGCTGATCTGCACGGCCCAGGGCCCTCCCGCCTCGGGAGTCCAGGAGGACGGCGCGCGGGGCAGAGCGGCAGCCGGCCTGGGGCCTGCTGCTGGGCGCGAGCCGTGGCCAGCGCGCTGGAGGACGCGGCGCAGGCCTGGTGGGCAGGGCGCAGGTGCGTGCAGGCGCCGCTGCGGAGCCCGTGGGGTCGGCCGCCCCGCCGGGGCCTGCTCCTCTCCCCTCCGGCCGCCGGGCCTCCGAGTCCGCAGCCCGCGGCGCCGTGTTGCTCAGAACCAGCCTGGGCGGCCCGTCTGCATCTGCGCCGCCTCCCGTGTCCAGGAAACTTCCGGTCACGTGGTGCCCACCTGGGGGTCCAGCTGGGGCTGCTCACCTCCGCACCAGCCTTCCGGAACCTTCCTTCCCCCTTCACGCCACTGTCCCCTCGCTGTGGAGGGACGCGCTGGCAGAGCCAGGGGTGGGGGACATGGTGCTGCCCCAGGGGGTCAGGTGCCGTCGCCGGTGGAGCGCTGACCAGGGCCTCGTGACACTCGCTCGCTGCGAAGTCTAGGGGGGAAGTACGTTGCATAAAGAAGTTTCGGGGCCTCCCCGGTGGCGCAGCGGTTAAGCGCTGCGCTGTGGAGCTGTCGGCAGCGGCGACGCGAGTTCGATGCCCGGCCGGGGAGATTCCCCCAGGGCGCGGCAGACCCCTCCTGCCTCGCCCGCTGCTCCCCTCAGCAGTGTGTTTCTGATCTGCCTGTTCTGCTCCCCGCTCTGTCTCTGGTGAACCCTCTCGCCGCCCCACGCCTCTGGCTTGTACCCCAGCTTGTATGTATAAATAAATAAATTTTAAAAAAAGAAGAAGTTTCAGAGGCAAGAACTCTACTGGCAACAGTGTTTGAGAGGAGGAAAGTCTACATGAAGCAAAATTTGAGGAGAAAATCCTATTGGGAATAAGGCTCCCAAGTTTAAAAAAAAAAAGTCCATATAGAACAGAATCTGAGGAGAAATATAAGTAGGAACTACATTTTTTGAGGAAAAAGTGTGTAGAGCAAAATCGGAGGTCTGTTGGGACCAGTTTATGAGGAGAAAAGTCTACACAGAGCAAAGCATGAGAGGGCACGTCAATTACAACAATGTTTATGAGAGGAAAAGTCAACATAAAGCAAAATCCCAGGGCAGAAGTCTAATGAGAACAATGTTGCTGAGGTGAGGTACAGTGTTTCTGAGGAAATCAGTGAACATATAGCAAAATCTCAAGAGAAAGTGCATTGGGAACAACATTTGGAGACGAAAATATATATAAAGTAAAATCTGAGGAGAAAGTATACAGGGAACAATCTTGATAGAGAACTCCGTAGAATGCATTTTAGGAGAAAAGTCTAGCAGGTATGTTTCTGTAGGGAAACTATACATGGAGATAAAATTAGGAAGAACATTTATGGGAATAAAGTTTCCAGAAGAAAATTCTAAACAAGGCAAAGTTTGAGGAGAAAATTAAATGGGAATTATGTTTCTGAGGAGAAATATCTATATAAAAACAAAACAGGTAAGTTTATTAGAAACAAAAATTGCTCCTGAGGAGGAAATTCTCTTGCTAACAGAGTTTCTAAGGAGAAAGTCTACTGAGAACAAAATGTAAAGAAAAAGTCATTTGAAAGCATAGCTCCTGAGAAATAAATGTTTTGCAATAAAGTTGCTGAGGACTAAAGTGTAGATCCAGCACAATCTGTGGAAAAAATATACTCGTAAAAAAAAGCTCTTGGGAGAAATGCACTAAACTATGACTGGATAAATGTACTGGGAACAAAGAATCTGTGGAGAATATAGATACTAGGGGAGCAGTGTCTTTTGGCAATGACGTTTCTGAGGAGAAAAGTATATAGAGCAAGTTCTGGGGAGAAATGTCTTTTGGGAATGTCACTTCCAAGGAGAAAAAGCTACAGAAAGTAAAATCATTTGAGGAAAGTCTATTGGAATCAATGTTTCTCGGGAGAAAATTCTATATGGAGCAAACTCTATTGGGGAAAAGAAGTCTGAGTATTAAATATATTGGGAATGAAATTTCCGAGGTGAAAAGTCTGTATTTGGTATAACTGAGCTGATAAGTGTTTCAGGAACAATGTGTCTGATGAGAAAAAGCCATGTAGGTTAGAATCTGAGGGGGTAATATATTGGTCACAAAATTTCAGCTAACAGCCCGCTGGGAACAAAGTGTCTGAGGAGAAATGTCTTTGGGGAGCAATGTTCCTGTGTATAAAAGCCGGGGTGTAGTAAAGGCTGGAGAGAAAATATACAGGGAGCAACGTTTTTAGGAAGAAAAATCTGAGTAGAGCAGAAAATATTAGGAGGAACAATTGGAGAAAATTCTATCTGGAACAAATGCTGAGTTGAAATGTGTATTGGGAATTTCATTTCTGAGGAGAAAGATGTATATGCAGCAAAATCTCAGGGAAAAATTGCACTGAGAGATCATTTCTGAGGAGAAAAGTTTATGTAGAACAAACTCCAGGAAACAAGTCTATCTGGTGCAGTGTTTCTGAGAAAAAAGTTCTATGTGGAGCAAGATCTGAGGACAAAGTGTAGTGGGAACATTGTTTTAGAGTGGAAAAATCTATCTAGTTTCGTCTGAGGAGAAAATTAAGTGGAGATTATGTTTCCGAGGAGAAAGATCTATATAAAAACAAAACAGGTAAGTTTCTCAGAAAAGTCAATAGAGAGTAAAATCTAGAAGAAAGGTGTATTGGGATTAACATCCCTAAGGAGTCAGAAGTATATGCAGAGCAAATTCCATATGCAAAATTCTTTGGGAACAATATTTTTCAGGAGGAACATCTTTATTGTAAAATCTGCGGGGAAAATTGTATCACGAACAATGTTTCTGAGGAGAAAATTCCACGGAAACAGGATTTCTGCAGTGGAACCGTCTATACAGGTGAAACCTGAGTGAAAAGTCTTTTCGGAGCAGTTTTTGAGAAGAAACAGTGCAAGAAACCTAACAGACAAACACAACTCAGAGCTTGCAGGTTTTCTGGTGATCGCGGCCTTCCTGCCTTGCTCAGCGCGGCGGATAAATGGGCCCGGAGCCCCTGACAGCGAATCAAGAAACTGCAGCTTTCAGTCAGGCGGCGCGAGCGCTCGCTGAGCAGGGGCCACTGGGGCGGAGGCCGGCGACGTCGCCGCGGGGGCCGCGTGCCCTGCGCAGAGGGGAGGCCTCGGGCCGTCGCTGAGTCAGCGCTGCGCGGGAGGGGTGGCGGCGAGGGGCCGAGGCCTGAGCGGGGCGCCGCTTGCGGTTCCGCAGACGATGCCGGGCGTTGCGGGGCGCGGGCCGAGCGGCCGTCGCGGGCGGCGTTGGGCGTGTGGCCCACAGAGGCCGCGGCGTGCGGGTCCGGGCCGGCGGCGTCTCCGCCAGGCAGCCGAGCGGGCAGGGCGGCGCGGAAGGCGCCCCGCGGGCGGTTCGCCCGAGCAGCGCGCCCGCCTCGCAGCCGAGCCGGGGCGCCCAGGGCGCCGCGCGTCACGGTCCCCGAGCGGGCGCTCCGCGGCGCGGCGGGGCAGCGGGGGGCGCGGGGCGCGTTTCCCTCCGTCGTGGGGAGAGGCGCCCCCGGGCTTCGGTGCGGAACGCGACGAGGCGGACGCAGCTCGCCCGCTCAGGCCGCCCCGCGTCCCCCTCCGGCGGCTGCGCGCACCGCGGGGCTGGGGAGCCCCCAGACCGTCTGTGGGGGCCGCTGTCCGCACCCCCGCCCGGCGGCCGCCGCGCCTGTGGGCAGCTCGGGAGACGACGAGCGTCCGGCCCGACCTCCGGGGACTCGCATCGGAACGTCCACGCCACGCGCCGCAGGCCGGAGCCCGGGACGCCTGTGCCCCGCCGCGGGAGGCGCGGGCCGAGCCGCCGTCTTCGGGCCTGAGTGTGCGCGGCTTCGCGGGCGCGACGGGCGCGCGTTCCCGGCCGGGCAGCCCGCGCGCCGGGCAGAGCCGCGGAGTCGCCGCGCGAAGCTCGGTCTCGGCCAAGGCCACAGCGCCGGACACGCGCAGAGGCGCAACCGGGGCTGGACTCAGCAGGGGCCCCCCGCCCCGCCCCGCCTCCCCCACGCGGGCGGTCGTCCCGCAGGAGGAGAGGAAAACGGCGGATTCCTGCGGCGCCGTCCCCGGGCCCGGAGCCGCGATGCTGACGCGTCTCTGCTTCCGCTTCCCGCGTCGCCGCTGCTCCGGCTTCGGCCGGGCCTCCCTCTGCGCGCCCTGTGGCTGCGCTCGCGCCGCGGCCTCGCGGCCTCGGAGGGGCCCCGCCGCCCCCGCCCTCTGCCTCCCTTTCAGAGGCGGCTCTCGCGGCGCGTCCGTCCATCTGCTGGGCGGCTCCCACTCTCTGGCGAGCCTCTCCGCGCCCCGCGCCTCCGGCCTGCACCCCGGCTTGTGTGCATAGATCAATCTTCAGAAAGCATTGTTTTTAATGCGGTTTTCACCAGTGCGAAAGAAGTCAGAGAAAGAGGGAGACGGACATTGCGGGCAGCAGGGGCGCTGCCGCCGCCGCTGCCGAGGTTCGCGGGTCTCGGCCAGCCGCGGCCGCCTCCCACTGTCCCTGGGGCCTCCGGGCTCCCCCGCGCCCTCGCCCTCCCGCCGGGGCGTGCCCGGCCGAGTCGGCGTCCGCTCCGTGCGCGTGGCCCGGACCCCCACCAGGGCGCCTGCGGGGTCTGCCCTTCCCAGGCCGCTGCCCGCCCCTGCGCCCCGGGGGCCCCAGGCAGGGGCGTTTCCCCGACGAAGCCAGCCTGCTTTCGGGGGGCAGGCCGGTGACCGGCAGGCCGCGGCAGCCACAGCGCGGCCTCCCCGCCTCCGCGCTGCTGACCGGCCTCCCCCGCAGGCCCCGTCGGCTCCCGCCGCGTCGCCCTCGGTCCGCCCGGGCCCCGCGCTGCGCGGGCAGGACCCTGCGGCTCCTTGATCGGGCTCTCAGCAGGCTGCCACTCTGTGCCGGCCCTGGGGCGCTGGCCTCGGGGGACCCCACGCCCCCGTCAGCTCCGCCGCCCCCAAGCCCGAGTCAGAAGTAGCCGGCGCGCACCTTGGAGGCGCCGCTCTGTGCCGCGCCTGTCTGCGGCCAGAGGCGCGGCACAGCGAGGAGAAGGACACGCCGCCTGGGCCGACCTCTTGGCGGGGGCTGGGAGCGAAGGCGGCGGAGACACGGACCCGAGCGCGTGTGGCCGGCTGGGCGCGCAGGAGCGTCGCGGCTGAGCGGGGACGGGCTCAGCCCGCAGGTGCCGCGCGGCCCGGCCCCCGCGCCCCCCTCCCGTGACCCCAGAGCGCCCACACGGAGCTCCAGGAATTTTAAGCCAACGAGAGAGCGAGCGGGAAGGCAGCGGGCGCACTGCCCTCCGGCCCCGGCCGCGGCTCTGCTCCGTGCGGCCCGCAGCGTCTCCGTGCGCACCCACGAGGGAGCTGAGCTGGGCCTGCCGGCCGCTGCCTGCCCGCAGGCTCTCCCAGTGCCCCCTCGGCGTCCTCGCCGCCCCTCGCTCCCTCTGCGCCTCCGCGGCCCGGGCGGTCGGGGGGCTGGGGGCCGGAGCCGCTGGTGGCGCCAGGAGGGGCGGACAGGCGCGGGGCTGGTCCCGGGCCGGCTACGGAGGGAGGCGAACGCCGGTGAGCGCAGACACCCGCCCACCGCTGCCCCGCGCGGGAGCACGCAGCCAGCGCCGTCGCCCACGCGAGCCCGGCCCCAGGTGACCAGTGGCGGCAGCGCGGGGGCCGAGCAGACCGCGCGCTTCGCGGGAGCCACGGGGCAGCGAGGGGCCTTGCTGGAGGGGGCGCCGCGGCCGGCCCGCCCGCTCTGCACCCCGCTGGAAACAGACGAAGACGAATACAGAGTGACTCTCTGAAGCTGCGCAAACTCAGCGTCCTCTTCGTGTTTCTGGGGCGGGGGGCGCCCCCCGCGTGCGGTGGCGAGTCCGGCGTGTGCCCCCACGCGCCTCCGGCAAGTCGGGCGCTTTGCGCGGTACAAACTGTCTCAGTCCGGCTGCTCTTTAAAGAGGGCTCACAAGGGGCCTCCCCGGTGGCGCAGCGGGTGAGCGCTGAGCTGTGAAGCTGTTGGCCGCAAGTGATGCCGGTTGGACGCCCGGCCGGGGAGATCCCCACATGGCGCGGCAGACCTCTCCTGCCTCCCCGCTGCTCCCCTCAGCAGTGTGTTTCTGATCTGCCTGTTCTGCTCCCCGCTCTGTCTCTGGGGAACCGTCTCGCCGCCCCGCGCTTCTGGCCTGTACCCCAGCTTGTATGCATAAATAAATAAAATTCTTAAAAAAAAAAAAAAAAGAGGGCTCACAAAGCCTGCCCCGAACAGCCTGCGCCGCCCGCCGCATCTGCGCTCTGCGAGACAGGGGGGCGGGGGTGCCCTCGAGGGGGCGTCGGTCACCCAATCGTGCAGGCCCCTCTGCGCGCGGCCGGGTGTTCTGCAGAGGTCTGGCCGCGGCCCCTGAGGAGACCGCGTGGCTCGCTCCGTCCCTGCTTTCCTGGGTGACTGCGGCTTTCAGGAGGTGCCCTGAGAGGCCGTGGGCGGCTTGAGGTAGGGCCTGGGGGCCACGCGTGGGGGCCCCTGAGCCTGGGGGCCACTGGCGCCCGAGCTGCGACCCCTCCCGGGGCGCAGACCCTGCGCCCAGCGTCGGGCTTGAGCGCAAACGCGATCCGGCCCGGGCGGGGAGAAGATCTGTGGTCGCTCCACGTCAGCATTTTCTTTCCAGATTATTGTCTGAACTTGCAGATTTTACTTTTTGGAAACATTTATGTGTTGCTTTTCTGTTTGAAGAATGCATCAGTGTAATTAAAAAGTATGAATTACTGTTTTCTTTTTATAGTCTAATATTTTACTGGTTTGTTTGCATTTGCATAAAGTCGAGTAAAAGAAAATGTTTGCATCTGCGCTTTTTGGCGTGGCTAATATTACTGAAATTACTTTCGTTGTATATATAGTAGAGGGGTATGAAAAAATAGTCAATACCGTGTGCCAGTGAACTCAATAGACCGCTGAAGAAATTGACCACATAGATCGGGAAGTGTCAAAGAGAAACCAAACCATCATTTTAAGTGAAGATCACAAATATGGATAGAGTTTACTATGGAGGCAAAGCCAGACTCGGTGCTAGATGTGCTATTTCTAATTTATGTGCATTTCATCATTTCATCAGAATCACGAAATGAAATGAAATGTGTTGCTAGTTTCTAATTCATACTGTCACAGAGATGTCTACAGTTTTTCTCACTTTCTTTTCCAATAAATAAATTACCTATCAGGTTTTCTAGATTAAAAATTTTAAGATACAAATTTACACAAATATCACATCCTTTTTTGCATTGACACGTTTGTAGCAAAAAACGGTACAACAATCTAAGGAACAAAACTAGGAAAGACGAACTCAGGTCTCGTAGCTTGGTCTCTCTCTCTAGACAGTGATTAACCCACAGAGTTATCAGCTCCTCACTGTATGACCAAGCAGTTCACGCCTAGCCATGTAGCAAAGACTACAAAGCTCTGATTCAGAGGAAAACATACGCTCCGTGTTCGTTGCATTACTATTTACAGTAGCCAGCTGCAGGAGCCAAGTTCCCCAGGACAGAGGAGTAGATCAGGAAAACGTGGTTGATAGCCACAGTGGAATACTACACAACTATCAAAAAGATAAGCTCTTGTCATCCGCAGCAGCAATGTGGACAGAACTGGAGAGATTATGGCAAGCGAAATAGTCAGAAGGAGAGCGGTGAATATGGGATGGTGCCACTTAGACAGGGCATATAGGCAAACCTAACACAGGGCCAGATAAAGCAGACTCAGAGCTGACCTTAGAACTCTGGCGTGAAACAGGGTACCCGCTGGGCAGGATGAGAATGATAGGGGAGGACGCACAATGGACTCTGGGTGTTTGGGTGGTGAGTGTGGTGTGTTAGCAACACCTGACAGAGAAGATTCTGTTCTTCTAAGACACAGTGATGTAAACCCATGTTACCGCAATTAAAAAAAATCTGATGCAGCATTTTTTACAAGAAATAAAGTGAAACAAAATCTTCAATTTTGAAAACTTTTTCCCATAATCTAATATCAGTAGATAGTATTTAGTAAGCACTTAAGTTTTGATCGTTATGTTTATCACTTTTCGAATGGCACCTCACCTGTTTTATGTAACTCCAAAACTCTCATTTATGTTTTATGTTTTAATTTTTTTTAATTGTAATAATACTAGGATTCTCTCCATCAGGCATCACCACTGTTGGGTGCCGGGACACCAAAGCACCCCTGGTCCACCACCACGGTCCGCTGTGCTGCCTTCCCGCTTTGCTTGCCCCTCCCCTCCCTCCTAGATCTTCACTTCTGCAGTCAGCTATCAAGGGTTAGCTTTGGAAGTTGTCTTTCTCTGGATCTTAACTTGGTTTCTGTATTCCCTTTATTAGTGACACCGTGCAATCTGTATTTCTGCTTTTGATTTACTTCATCATCCCTTCCAGCTCCATCCATGTTACTAATAAGTGGCATGAGTTTTATCTTTTTGATGGCTGAGTAGTATTCCATAGTCCACTGATCTTCCTGATCCACTCATCTGTTTTGGGCATTTAGGCCAATCCATATCCTGACTATTATAAACACTGCTGCAGTGAATTACTCCAAAATTTTGATGTCTCCATTATTGTGGGAGAGGAAACTAAGTCATAGAAATTTTAAATTACTTGCTTGTACTCACAGTGTTAATGAGTGGAAGCAGAAAGCTACAACTCCTGTCTCTTTCTTTAAACCCATGTTAATGTCCTTTTGCCGATAATTCTGGCTGATAGAAAGTGTCAGATATTTCAAGCGCATAGGGAGTTTCCATTTCAGTTTGAGTTGTGCTTTAAGCCCAAATGCTTCCTGGTAAAAGATTCGCAGGGTCAGTAAAGGAAATTATAATAGGAAAGAAGGTTCGGAGCTGGCTGTGACTGCAGTCGGTCCTCCTGCCTCCCTCCAAATGCACCTCCCAGCTCTGAGCCGGCACAGTCATTGTTCCTGTTCTTTATCTCCGTCCAGATAGCCCGTGTCTGACAGCAGCTACCCTGAGAGTGTCATTATTCTGGAGGGTCAGCGAGTGCTTGCTGAGTGAACAGGGCCAGCGCTTTGTCTCGGCTGGGGACGCACCGGGTCCCAGAGGGGCGCGTCTGCCCAGGAGCCCACGCCTCCTGGGGAGGGCGCCCCGGGGCTGTGAGGGGCCGGGGTGGGAGCCAGCTCAGGGAACTCCTCTTCCGGAAGCTCCCTCAGCCCCCGAAAGAGGGTCTCGTTGCCGGTAACTTCCAGGCGCAGTAAAAGCACCCGTCTTGGCTCTGAGACGCTTCCTGGCGTGCACGGCCTTGCTGCACGTGTCCTGGTTCGTGCCAAACAGTTTCTCCGTTACCAACGGAAAAAGTGACTTTCTTGGCGCTCAGGACAATGTAAACGCTCCCCAGTGTTTTCAGGGGGGAGCCTCTGAGAGATTCCCGGATTCTCTCCCAGGTTTTGTCCCCAGAGCCCTGCAGGCCTGAATGCGGGAAAAGGAGGCGTCCAGTGGGCAGCGCTGGGCCTCTCCGCGGCCTTCTCCGCCCTGGCTCAGCAGCGGGAGGGGCCCCCCGGCAGGGCTGGGCTCCCTTTTCAGGGTCCCTCCAATCACTTTGAAGATTGTGACCCTATGGGAAAGAGCGAGTTTACCGTCTCTGGGAGCACGGGCCCGGCGGGCGTCTTTGCCCAGACAGACCCTGGGCTCTATAACCGCCCACCCACGTGCTCCCTGCGATTTTTTGATTCAACACATATTTATGAGCCCCTGTTTGTTTGTTTTTTTAGTTGACAATAATGGGATTTGTAATAATTAAATGATTGGAACTCAGAATCTTCTGGAATTTTTTTTTATGAAGAAACATTAAGTCACAAATCACCCCCCCTTAATACTTCATTTTTCAGCTTCAATGTAAAGTTTTACGCTTTCTGTGTGAAATTTCATGTCATCTAAATGTCCCGTCAGAAGGAGGTTGCATCTCTATTCAGAAATCCAAGGTGTTCGCTGGTCTTCATGATGTTCAGCACCTAAAATTGCTCCGATTACGCCTCCATGTGTTCGGTCACGACACGGAGGGCGGCGTCGCGGGCCAGCAGCGGCCGCGCCCCCCCCCCCC
>PVIJ01008649.1:0-72603 GCA_004024925.1 Scalopus aquaticus
GGGTGCTAAGGCAGGAGCTAGAGACATGGAAACACTGCCCGGTGGATGGAGAGAGGGGCCACGGGGTGGGGGGCTGGGTTTGTCTGTTGGTGCATAACAAATTATCCTTAACCTCGGCAGCTGTAAGAAACACATGCATTGTCCTCCAGTTTCTGCGGGTCAAGAATCTGGGAGCAGCTTAGCTGGGTGCTTCTGGCTCAGGGCCACTCACGAGGCTGAGAACGAAGTGTCAGCTGGGGCTGCTGTCACCTCAGGGCTTCACTGGAGGAGACGCTGCTTCCCAGCTCGCTCATCCGGGCGTTGACAGGCCTCAAGCCTTCACTGGTTGGTTGAAGACATTGGTTCCTTGCCATGTGCGTCTCTCAGTAGGGCTAGTCACGGAGAGTCAGCTTGGAGCAAGGGCTCTGAGGGAGAGCTTCAGAGAAAGGGAGAGCAAGATGGAAGTCACACTCTGTTTGTGACCTAATGTTGGAAGTGATATCCCACCCGTTAGCCACATTCTTTTTGTTAGAGGAGAGCCACTAGTTTCCAGCCCATGCTGAAGGAGAAGGGATTACAAGGGACTTGAGTTCCAGGAGGCAGGACAGTGGGGTACCTCTGAGTGGCTGCAGCAATAGAGGCACAGGCAGCTCCGGGAACCCTTATAAAGACAAAGAATGCAAGATTACAAATAAAAATCACAGTGAGCTCCCGCAACTGATGACTGTATAAACAAAACAGAGACTGCCCATGCAGAGGAACACGATTTGGTCATTAAAATGAATGAATTGCTGATATCTGCTACAGCGTGGGTGAGCCTTGAAGACATGATGCTCGGCGAAGGGAGCTAGTCACAAAACACCACATAGTGAAGGATTCCGTTTATGTGACACGCACGGAAGAGGCCAATCCACAGAGACAGAAAGTGGGTTAGTGGTTGCCAGAGCCCTGGGTGGGAGTCAGGCTTGACTGAAAAGACACAAAGGGACTTTTGGGGGTGATAGAAGTCTTCTAAAACTGGATTGTGGTGGTGGTTACACAATTCGATACATTTACTAAGAGGCGCTGAACCATACACTTACAATGGGTGATTTTTATGGTTTGTAAATTATATTTCAATAAAGCAGTTAAAAAAATTATACGCACAGGGCATTGGAAGGGGCCTGTGCAAGTGAGAGGCCCTGGAGCCTAAGCTTCATTAACTTTTCAGGAAATCTGTCTCTGTGGAGGAGGTAGCGCTCGTGCAGGGACACCGGAGACTGTGAGGGGACTGGGAAATCACTAGTTTTAGGCCCTCCTTTCTCCCTCCGACCTAGGCCTGTGCTTCCTATTGGCCTAACCTGCCCAGAAGCCAGGGAAACAATGGGAGTGCTTTGTGGTACAAAATAGGGGGTGGGGGTAGGGAAGATACCTAGGCCTGGGAATAGATCTGAGAGCAAAAAGGCAAATAACAGAAGCAAGAGCCAAATCCTGAGGAGGCTCCTGCACCGCCTGATGCCAGGGCAACTCAAAACGGCTTGACATTTTGGTATCGAGGAGGTGTCTGAGAGAAAATCCAGAGAAGGGTCATGTTTCCAAATGAAGGCTTAAACTATTGATTATTTATCCTCAAACAATTGGTTATCTTGTCATTCATTATCCAGTCCCCCAAAGTCTCAAAACCATATATTCGTGTATATGTCTGTATAGGGTGATGGAGAACAGGCTTTGGAGAAGCAGGGAGTGGGGAGGAAGGAGGTAACTCCCGGAAGAGTGTTGGACGTGTTAAATATGATTCGTGACTTCATCGTGCCACAGCTTTTTTCATTTAACTCTTGCAGGCAATGGGTACCAAGGGCAGGGAGGTGGGAACAGACAGCCCCAGATGCAGGCGATAAGGGGATGCATTGTTTGCTGAGACATTAAAAACAATAATTAAACCTACTAAAAGTTGGTATCTTTTATAATCAACATGTCCAAATAATTCTAAACAATGTCAGTGATAATCCTCCCTCCCCCGCCCCCCCCGCTGCCCCCCCAAATATCTTACTGGTTAAAATCCTAAAATTGCCATGGTTACTGTTGAGTTTTAAATAATATATATGTACGCTCTTCAAATGGGCACATTTTCATTACTTGCTCTTTAATAAACATTGTTTTCTGCAAGGAAGACTATGCAGAGAACCCCCAATTACGGAGTAGGCTACTGACACATGCCGACGTGGCCACACGCATTTGATTCTGGAGTAAGTTCACGTGCTTCAGGATCCTCTGGGCTTATACTAGGCACAGTTTGTGTCTCCTTTGCTCAGGGTCCCATCTATCCCTGCGTTGTTCGTTTGTTCAAATCAGAAACAAGGATAGCATGGTGAGTGTGACAGCGAAGAAACAGAACTTGAAGTGCTTTGATCTCTCCTTCTAGGTGCAAAGCATTCTTTGAAGCATGTGAGGTTCACACTGCTGGACATGTTTCTTCATGTGATTCTTCCTCCTTAAAAAGGACATCAATACAAGTAAAATGTGAACCCAGTTTCTTTTTCCTTTTTTGGTACTGTAATATTTAGTTTTATTTTACTATTTTTATTAGAGTAAAAGTTTAACGGAACAGAACTTCTCTGTTTCTCTGCTGGCTGTTTTATTTCATAATTATTACTGAAAACAGTTTGGTCATGAAGAAAGTAGTGTTAACAATGAGTTGTCCTGGGTGTCAAACACACTAGATGTGGCACGGCTTATAGCCAAAAGCATAATCCTCACAAATAAGGAAACTGAGGCTTAAAGAAGGTAAGAAATTTGCTTAAATTCACCAAGGATTCAAGCAAATATTGTAGTCCATGGAAAGCATGCACGATTCACATTTACGAACTTATTCAATACTAACCACAAACCATATGAGTGGATAGTGTCATCAGCCCCATTTTACAGGTTGGGGAATTGAAGTGCAAAGAGGCTAAAATGACTCACCCAAGGTCTCACAGCTAGTTAACAGCAGCACGAGGATATGAATCCTGTTGATCTGGATGCTGCCTCTGTAGCCTTCGCACTGGCCTTCCTTGTCCAGATAAGCTGAAGTCGACGCCTAAGGCCGGGCTGGGTTCTCCAGCGACTGCAGTTGATGACTTAGATTCACTTCCGCCTGTGCTGGCCTCTCCACAAACCAGGGAAACCTCCCGGCAGGTGCATGCGGGTGAGTTCTCAGGACACAGTAGCAACATGTTTTCATTTTAATTCAGCGTGGTTGTTTACCAAAGACTTTGAGAAGGGAAGTATGAAAAGGAAAACTGACTTTTTAGAAATTAGGATCCTTGCTATTTTAAGATGTATTTAACTGCCATAGTCATAGACCACTTGATGAGCTTTATTGCATACAGGCTGAAGAAAAACTGCAAGGTGCTCCCATCGCAAGTAATACCGACTCACAACACTAGATGGCAAAATGGTGCTTTGCTACCAGGTTGTGATCTTGAAAAAAACCTGGTATAAAAGTCTTCCAAGAAAATACAAATCCACTGAGCTGTCCTTTTAAAAAAAAAATGTTTATTTTTGGAAAACAAGGTTTATGTGAAGTTAATAATTTTTGAAATCATTGTTTAGAAATGCACTATTTCTATTTTTTTTAAGATTTATTTATTTATACATACAAGCTGGGGTACAGGCCAGAGGTGTGGGGCGGCAAGAGGGTTCACCAGAGACAGAGTGGGGAGCAGAACAGGCAGATTGACGGAAACACAGTGCTGAGGGGAGCAGCGGGCGAGGCAGGAGAGGTCTGCAACGCCATGTGGGAATCTCCCCAACTGTGGGTCCAACTCTCGGCGCTGCTGCCGGCAGCTCCACAACGCAGGGCTTAGCCGCTGGGCCCCCAGGGAGGCCCCCTAAAAATGCCCTATTTCTAATTGTCCCAGTCTCCTAAACTCTATCAAGGAGGTAAAAAGATGTCTCTGCCTACTGGCCAGCTGGTCAAAAGCTACCTCTTAATTGATCAGATAAAAATAGGAGGATAACAGAATATAGTGGAGATAGTATGAAATGTACTTTCAAAAGCTCCATGTTAAGATAACTGTAACATAAATGTGACAAGTGTATATGGCACAGATGTCATCTGTCATGGCCTCTTCTGTTTAAATAAACTTGGAAGTAAATAACAAATTGCACACACTGCCCTTCCTCATTTCATTCATTCAAGAGTAAGCACCTCTTCTGTACCAGGCAGTTGAAGGCAGCACGGAATACAAAGAGAATTCTACTCTTGGCATTTAGGAAATCTCTGTCCTAGAGGGAAACACAAGACAAATGCACCAACACTGTCACCCATCAGCCCCGGAATCATTCTTTTTTCCCAGAGCCTCACAGAGCCGCTTACTCCCCCTCCCTTCCCCCCAAGCTGCAAGCCTTGGGGCCACCCAGCGTCCTGACCCGGCCAGGCAACACATCAAAGGCTCAAGACTGGCTTCTTCCAGCGGAGGCTCAGGGCTGAGTTTGTATTGCTCTCTGAATTGCCTGGGCAAATCAAATCTAGCAGAGTCCCTGCCTTATCAGAGGTGCAGAATAACCATTAGCGGCGGGAGGGAAGAAGCATGGTATAAGCCACTGAGGAGAACCGGACCGGGAAGTTTTCTGGAACTTTGCCATGGGCAATGAAGAGAGTGGGATTACAGGCAAAGAGTATCACAGGCAAGGATGCAGAGGTAAGGACTCTCTGCCCTGGTCAGAGGATCTTGCCAGGGTTGGAGCAATGGTCCTTAAAATATGGTCCTCCCAGTAGTGTTAGCACCTCCAGGAAATTGTTAGAAATGCAATTTATGAGGCTCTGCTCCAGACCTATGCAGGAGGAACCTTGGGGGTGGGGCCTGGCCATTGTGTGTTAACAAGCCCGCCCCACCCCCCAGGTGATTCTGCTGCAGCTCAAGGCCAGCAACTACTGGGTTAGAGTTTGCTGCCAGCCAGGGAGGAAGGAAGACAAAGTGAGCTACCGGGGTGTTGAAGGGCCTTGTGCTAAAGAGGTTGTTTTTTCTGTTTGTTTTATATTAGAAAAAATATGGGAAGCCACTGAGGGTTTCTCAGCAAGGAAATGGATGACCAGAACAGATCTGCTCTTCCTGTCCATCATTCTAATGATGGTGGAGAGGCTGATGGGAAAGGGGGGGAGTTGTCCTGGTCAGGGCAGGGCTAGCTTCCTTTCTGCCTTCCCTGCAAAGTTTTACCGTTGCTTCTCTTCTTTTTCTATAACCTTGTCTTCTAGAGAGTTCGTCACTCTCCCGGTGTCCACCAGCCCTGGCAGGCGGCTACCTAACTTTTTCATTTTGCATCTCCGGTGGCAGCTGGCTTGGCTTTCTGAACCTCCAGCTGCCACCTCCTATTCAGCACAGCCAAAGCTGGACTCATCACTCACCGGCTAGTTTCCTCTTCTGCCTCCCTGACTTCTGTTCGTGGCACGACTGTCTACATGCCATTTAGGCTACAGCTTCTTCAAGCTCCAGATGCATTTTATCACCATCCAGCATCGCAGGAGTCCCTGGTGCCTGCTTTTTTCCCAGCACATGGCCTTGAGTGTTGATGTCTGGAGGTGAGCACCTTAAGGAAACATGGGCTCCGTCTGTGTACGCACGGAGCTGGCAGTAGGAAGTTGGAGAGGGCAGGTGATATGTGTTTAGTGAAATGAAGGGATGAATTCCACCCCTTAAAGTTGAGGGGAAAACAGAGCAGAGAAAAACAAATGCAGTAATGCAGTGGGCATTGGGTGTACAAGCCCCGCAGAGCTCACTGGCAGAGCCTTGAAGCCTGTGCAGCTGGGTGGAATTAGAGACTTTTGATAGGGAAGCGGAGCTAGGTTACACGAAATTACAGAGGGAGTGGGTGTTGAAGCAAATGCAGTAGGTACAGATTGAACTTTGTAGAGGATGATGACAAAGAAAGGGAGATGAACTAGCATTTCACAGGAGAAGGATGGGTATGAGGGGATTGTTTTTAAAGGGAGGGGAAACTTGAATGCAAGTGAAAAAAATCAGTGGACTAGGAGAGACCTAGGGTGACATATAAGGGCCACCGGGGTACTCATGTCACAGGGGGAAGGGTGGGGACTGGGCAGGTGAGTGAGCTCATGGACTCAGAGGAGAGGGCTGGTGTGCGAGCAGAGGACTGAGTTCTAAGTCCTCAGCAGATGGGCTGAGTTTTTGGTTTCTGCACATGTCGTCTCTGAGATCATTGTGGGGAGGACAGGGGAATCCGGAGATGCTAAGGTGCTGAGGAGACAGTCAGCAAATTCACATGGATGTGCACGAGGTCAAAGAGGTAAATGCAGGCAGGAGGGGCTGGATGGCCTGGGGGAGAATGAACCATGTTTGGAACAAGCAGAATTTGATGGACAGTAAGAAGTTCCAAAGATGAGCTTCCAAGCTTTGTCCGCAGTGTTCCTACTGCCTGTATTGCGTTTGAATCTGCCCTGCCTGTTCCAAGTCCTCTTGTCTTCAAACCTCGGGACAAAAGTCACTTTCTCCCTGAAATCTTCCATGACCGCCTCCCTCGTCCTTCCCCAGGCACAGCTGCTCTCAATAATAATAACATTTATGTAGTGCTTTACAGCTTAGAAGCAATTACACATACCTTCTCTTACATAGATTATCTTAATTAACCATTCTCTCCTCTGTAGTTCTATAGCAGTCTGTTCATTACAGAAATTTAGCACTCTATCAGTTCATATTCCAAGAAAACTAGATGTTCATTTTGTCTCCTAGACAGTGAGTTTATTAAAAGCCAGGGTCACAGCTGGCTCATCTTTGTAACCCCTGTATCGAGCATAGCACCTGGTCCACATTAGAAACGCAAAGACATGGATTGAATTAAATGAATGAATCTCTATTTAAAATAAATGCCTAAAATAAGCCTACAGATTCCTCAAGACCCAGCCTGACAATTTATTCTTATCCCCCATTAGTAGTATCGTCTCCAGATTAAATAACACAGTGTCTTCTGATTTTTTTTTTTTTGCAGAAAATGCATTTTCATTCTTTAGGTTTCAAAGTGATCTTGTTCAGACTTCTTGGAATTATTTTTAAATCTTAGAAATTATGGAGACAAGAAATGACTCAATGAGTTCTGAACCATTGCTCCTGGTTTGGGGCTTGGTTTGGATAGCTTTTTCTCCTAGTGACTGAAAGATTAATAGGGACAATGAGATCCTTGTCTCCAAATTCAGTTAGTATTTCTCTGCTTTTTTAAGCAATAAGGGCTTTTGTCTTGAGAGGCACAGTAGAAAATTACCCTTTTTCTTGAGACCAACCAGAGTAAAAATTTAAATATGCACTTCAGTTTTAAGTATATCACAGTGATTTTTGTCTGTAGGCAGCCCAGAACTTTCTGCCTAACCTATGTTATTCAGCTGGGAAATAAACAGAATGACCTTTTGAAAATCTAGAACTTTGAGGACATAAACCAAAGTTACCTCATTAAAAAATAATTCAAAAAATATGAGGACAGGTTGCTCTAATTCAAACCTCACATCTAATTTCTTGGAGTTTGCGGGATTTGCAGCAGGAAGAATGTGGTGGAAGCGTATTTCCGCACCATGGGTACCGCGCTCTTTGCGGATGGCCGCCATGTTCTGGAAGTTGTTCCCAGCTCTTTCTCACCAGTGAGCTCTGCTGGGAGACAGGGGTTATGGAGAAAGCGGGCAGTGGTTCCAAATTGGGCCACACCTGAGGATGTCTGTTTCTGCTACAAGGACAGGTTTCCTGAGCCTCCTTCCCTGAGACACTGATTCACTTGATTTGAGGTTGAAGCAGAGACCACATTTAAAATAAAATTGTCTGTGCTTGGATTCTCTCAAAGTTAGACACTGAGAGGAAAATGTAAGAACACGGAGTTTATCTGGGAGGTAATTGCAGAAAATAATGATAGGGGAGTGAAGAAGGGGAGAGGTCCGAGGAGGGCTGTGTTACTGAGTGGGTTACTAATGTGGGAGATCCCAGCTCAGTCCCACTAGGTGCTGTCAGTGACAGTAAAGAGCACACCTTAGAAATACTCCACCCAAGGTGTGAGTAAGATGGAATATTTGTCGTCTTTTGTTGGGGGAGAAAGGATGTCTTGAACAAGCTCCACAGATAAGTTTTACAGACCCCACCCCCACCTCAGACCAAAGAGATCCAAGACACCAAGGACTACAAATCCCATAATATCATCATCACCGAAGGGAGGATTGCTGGCAACTGAGGGTGGAGTTAAGCAGCCAGGCTTGGTATATAACCAGACAGTGGGCTTTGGGGGGGTCTCTTGGCTGTTTGCTGAATTTTAGTGCGCCATTGGGATTCCAGCAGAGGAACTGGTAGGACGCATTCACCAATTTATTCTCTTTCTTTTTTTTCCCCTTGAGTTGTTCTTTTTTATTTCCCCTCCATTTGTAAATAAACCCTTTATTAATTTCATTGTGTGCGCCTGCAGTTGAGTCTTATTATAAGTCCCTTTAAAGTGCACGGGTGAGGACCCACAGTCCGGCACCCCATTTTATATTGGGGCTGCCCCGTTACAGTTTGTCATTGACTCCTTGGCACTGCCAACCTCAGTTACAGGTGAACCAAAGGGACTCTGGCCACCTGAGAAAGCCCAAAGGCCAAGAGTGGCAGATGTGGTCAGTTGGAGGCTTTTTGATTGGCTTATACAGGGGTGGCAAATGTTTAGGGGATATGGGTGTATCCTGACAGAGCCCACTGCAATTAGCATCCCTGGTGTTCTGGATATGGACAAAGCTCAGACGAGACCAAATTTTAGAAACCTCACTGGGATTTCATGCAAAACCACCATAGTTTTGTTTGCCTTTTTAAATGATCTTGCTGGTTATCCGCCCTCTTTGACAACAGCTATCAACACAGATGACAACACAAACCTCTTATGAAACGGATTTAATCCACTCTGGAATTTTAGCTACAACACTTATTACCAAATAGCCCATGTGAACAATATAGAACTAACTAGAAATGACTTGGATTAGAAGGCAAGAAAAAAGCACAGTGTCTCATCTTTTGCTGCAGAGCAAAGAGACAGGGGTCAGAGTTCACATGGAGGTGTCTCAATTGTCTCAGCAGCTAAACCAAGGACATTGACATTTTCTATGCATCAGGACTGCCTGAGATGCCTTCCAGCTGCAGCATTGGGACCTTAATAAACGAGCCATATTATGTTTATACTTTCTGTTTAAGTAATGCTATTTCACTCTGTGTAAAGCCACTTAAAACACCAGTGGAAACACATGCATGGTCCATGAAACAACTTTAAATGGATAATCAATTTTTATCACATATTGAGGGTTAGACTGGTATATCTGAGTGAATTATGGAAGTCTGTATGTGCTCTGGCAAGGAGTGTTTGCATCCCAAATCTTTTTCTTTGTTACAGACCCAGGCGGTTTTGAGATTGTATTAGAACATCTTAATTACTTTGTACATCAATTCTCCCCTAAAACAGAAGGGATCGGAGCAACATGGAAGACACCAAGAAGGTATGCCCAGCACGAACATGAGCTTATTGATGAAAGTCTACAGTGTATGGTTCTGGGGCATGGTTTTAGAACAAACATGAAGGATTTGTTTATGCAGTGACTAGCAAACACGTGGAACTCATTAGACCAGCAAAGCTGGGCGGGATGAGAAGGTGAATGTGGTCAAGGAGAATTTGGATCAACTCATGGATAACAGAAACTTAACAGTTCACTAAGGGGAAATTAGGCAAGTTCAAGTTACATCCCTAACCTCTGAGGATGATGTCATGGATACAGATTGCCACGTTCTTATGACAGAGGGGTATCACCTCTGACACAGAACACAAAGTTGGGGAGCTACTGATCTGACACGTTGTGACATTTCTTAAGTTAACCAGAGGATGTTGAAAATGTCATAAAACCTGAGTGCCCTAAACCACCAAGAACCTATCAGGAATTTAATTCCTAAGTTCCCCGAAGCACTTGTCATGCTTTTTCAGGTCCCAAAAGTTAAAGGAGTCCAGGAAGTGCCCTGTCTTGATGACCTTCTCCACTCATCCCACAAAATACTCACCAACTGTGAGCTAAGATCAACAAAAATTGATATTTGCCTCTATTGGTAAATGAGGACCCAGAATGGTGAAGGGCAAAACAGGTCAATCTTAATTTATTTAAAAAAACTCCATGCCTCATGCAAGCATTAATTTATCAATGCAAGATGTTTGACCCTGTTCTAAACACCAAAAGAGGCTCAGGATCAGTATTTCTACCAGCATATCCTCATCACCAGTTGGTTTCACTTGTAAAACTGTGTTACGTGGTGAGTCAAGTGAGACAATTTCAATCAAGTCCCCATTTGATATTTGACCAGGTGACAGGTTCACATATTCAGGCACAACCGCAGGGGTTACCTTCTGAACCTCCACATCATGACAGGTTTATATCAAGAGCTCTGATACTGTGTGATAGGATTTTGTGCATGTGACAGTTTTAACTTGTGTTCATTGATCGCATTAAATGGTGGAATATTTTTTTAACCATAGTCTGACCTGTGTGCTGAGATGAATAAACACATCTTAATGTAAAACACTCTTACATGAGAAAGAAAATTCCGGCTTTGTTTTAGGTCATCATTCATACAGCTATTTTCTAACTCATATTATTTTTCAAAATGTTCCTAACCTCTGAGAATGTATTCCAATTACCTCTGCCCCCTTTATGATTTGCAAGTCAGGAAGTAGAAGGAGGTTGAGGAGGAAGAAGAAATGGAAAGAGATTAAATTTATTAGCAAAGAAGTAATTATTTGTGCATCACAAATATGCATTCGATCAACAAATGACTTTGGTCAGACCTCCATTTTAAGTGATAAATATATCAAGTTCATTTAAAAAAGTAAATGATGGTAGGGATTATTTAGTCAATAATATATTCATCACAAATAATCTATAGATACAGGTTTAAGAGAAAAATAACTAAAAATTTCCCTTTGGAAAAAAAATTGGTATCAGATGCTGTGGGATACATTATAATGATTCTGGTTAAGTCAAGAAATATTTTGAGTACAAAAATAATACATGGAAAGTATTTTAAAAATTAAAACTGAAATAGCTCCATCCTGCTTAGTAAATGTCAAAGAAAAGGAATAAAGTGGTATTTTTCATTTACTGTCAGAAAAGTCCGAAACACCTAGCTTTGATGCAAAATTGGCATAAAAATATAAAACACAAGGAGCTGGAGAAGATATTTAATATGAAAATGATTGCTAGAACTAATGCCAACAAAAATATAACATTCTAAAGTTTTTAAAAAAATATTTCTGAATCAATTCCTTGAACTCTCATTCTATCTTACTAAGATAAGTCAATGGTAAATAATAGCAAATAAATAAATCCATGCATTTGTCTGAAAGCAACTTTAAATACCTCATCTCGTGTACTAAGCACTTTATGGGAATTTACAAAAGAAGGGAGGTTACAAAAGAAGTCACAAGCCATATGGAGGAGTAAAAAATGGAACCCCAAAATTAAAATAACCAAATATATTTAAAAACTCAGAAAACAACGCATTGATTAGGAAAAAGAACACAGAATTATCTGTATATATAAATGCAGAAAGGACATAGATGTAAATGTCTGATTTCCCGTTAGACAAAGAATTTACATACCCTAGTAATTAGCCAAATTTGAAAAATATATTGCATCTACATATACTCTAAATATACATACATGCATATACATACGTGTAATTAAACATTTCCGTTTCTTCAAGTTTTCACAGGTAATCAGATATTTTTCTCATTAATGCTGTATCCACTCTAGTTTCTGCTTTTGAAATCTCTAGTTGGAGATTGATAGTAACTCAGCAGTATTCAACAAATCACAAATTAAGAGGAAATAGCAGATAATTTTCCTAATAGGGAAATTCCCATATACCCCTGAAATGAACTTACTCTGGCTAATTTATATAAAATTCTTCATGTATTTGTTTCCAATTATTCCACATTAGGCAAAAATATGCAATATTGCTAGGTTCTACCCTAATGTTCTTCTTCCTTGTGTCTCTAAATTCTAACACATCTATAACATTCATTTGATGAATAATAACATTTCAGTGCACTAGGTAATACATATGTTTTTTATTTGCCAAAAAGAATTGTATTTCCTCAACTGATTTATGTACCACCTGGACAAAATTATTTTTATTATGGTTTATTTCATTTTCTCCAGCATCCACAACTGAAAAACACTTGTAAACCACAAATGACAATGGTTAAAAAAAAAACAACCTTGAAATTCAAAATCAAAACTCCACGTTTCTTCAGAGAACTCCAATGAAAAATGCAGCTGCCATATTTTTCAACTAGTAAATTCAAGGCAATACCAACTGCCTCCTATATTTTGCTGTCATTCCTTACAGGCAACTAGGTAAGATTCACTGACAGTTCCAAATTTTTCCAAAACAGAACTATTTGGATTTAGAGTATGCATAAGGGAATTGTTAGGAAATGATCCAAATCCTAAAAAAAATTATCATGATATAATAACAAAGAAAGTTAATGATATTTTCTAATCACATGACTTCATTTCCTGAATTATACTTCATCTTGGACCCGAGAAAAAGTGCAGGGAGTGTTGCCCTATTTCTAAGTTGAAAATGCTTCTTCACAGATTGTGTGCTATATCATTTTGATGATTTCTATCGAATTTTTTTGATAATATTTTAACCAACAAAATTGCAACATGGCAAAGCTAGCAATTCACAGACTATTTGGAAATCATATCAAATGTTTGAGACCATTCGCCTAATGAATATAACATGAACTCGTTTCATTCCTTCTTTCCTGGAATAGCTTTGAATTTCAAACATTTGTTAGCCATTAACTACATTTTGCATCTAAGACCTCATATGTGTATAATACAGTCTAGAGTCCATGTGCAAAACTAACTTTTTGTGAGACTGTAACTGTGCTAATGGCCTACTCAATACCCGCTAAGGTCAACCTCCCACCCACCCCACCCCCTGTCTGAACAATTAGTCTAACTTGAGCTAAATAGTTTCTAGGGCCTTTTCATCTCAAGGTACTGTCTGTGACTTTCAAAGCTACCTATGCAAAGTTCTCAAGTGTCTTGTCTCAATGGGTCAGAGATTTGTTTTCTCCCTTTAATTTAAGTCATATGTAAGTCTATATTTGCATCACTATAAGCCATTCTTTTAAATCTGGTGACAGTTCAGTTTTTTTTTTTCATGAATCTGTGAAGCCAACCAAAATAGTGATGCTCATTTGCTAATGAACACGTTTCCAAATATAGGCCACAGTGCACACATACAAACATACCCATTAACAATGTAGGTATTTCCTGACTCTGGAATGTCTAATTTAAGAACGCCCTTGTGCATACAAATAGCTAGCAAGAGATGGCACCGGGGGCTTTGTAAGTATCTTTAAGAGTCTTCTCTAACCACCAGTTTCATTCTTTCCTTAAACTGATCCACAGACTTTTGGGGGGAGGAGGAGGGGTGAGATGCTCTAAATTCCACCAAATAACAGACACATTTGTAAGTTGTTGAGTTACAAAGCAATGTACAAAGTAATTATACGTGCTACCCCACCCCCACTTACAAAGTGGTGGCTCTATGTGTGAGCTATTAATGTTCACTCACATGCAGAAAGATTGTTTTTCTACAAGCGCTATGACTTATCCCACAGGTTCTATAGCCTTTCAGATAAGTTCCATGAAGGTGATTATATTTATAACTCCAGGACCAGCTGCACCGAGTGACCTTTATAACCTAGTTGGACAGTGCAGGTCAGTTCCCAGGATGGCATATCCCAACTCTATAGATGGGCCAGTAAACTCTCCTGGGCATGTCGACGCATTCCTCAGTGTGCCCATAACAAACCATGAGCTTTTTCCTGCGGGCAAGCCTTTACAAAGGTATTGTAGGCTCCAAAGAGCCAAACAGATAATCATTTCATTAATCTATTGGAAAATAATTTCATTTTACATTTACTGAGCACCCACCTACTGTGCTCAAAACTGATTTGTGTATAGATGATGAGGACTCACACACATACAACCAAACCAAGGAAAATATGGCCGTTGTTATGAGAAGCTCAAATGGAAATGAGAATTCAGAGGCAGAAGATAGTACCTTGACCAAATAGTTCAGGGACCACTTGATGGAGGAAGTCTCATTTGGCTATGCCTTAAAATACGGATGTGAATTCAATGACTGGGAATGGGGTCAGGAGAAAGGGGTGGGCATTTAGGCATGAAAGCGGAAGCGGTACCGAGGCACCGAAGAGGATAATATGATTGGAACCTGGTTTACAAGTTTACCGGACAAGCCCAGGGACTGGGAGCAAATCTTTGAAGCTCTGGTTAATAGGATGGGACACTGGGTGCTCAATGGAGACATAGCAGGGTTTTCATATTTGTCCTCAAATGGTTTTTGTAATTGTGGACTACAGTATAACAAATTCAGAGAAGTGTCTAAAGCATAAATGCATGCGAAGGGAATTATGGGAAAGCAAACAGCCATGGAACTACCACCAAGGTCAGGAAATAGGACATTGTCTGGGTCCTAGAGGCCCACTCCTCATGTGTCCTTCCCACCATGATATCATCCCCCAAAGGTAACCACTAACCTAGCTTTTATGCAAATGACATCATTGCTTTTCTTGATAGTTCTACCACGTAGGTGTACACTCCTTAAACATAGCTTAATTTTGCTTGTTTTGTGAGTTTTATAGAAATGCAATAATGTATTATTCTGTTGCATGTCTGACTTCTCACATTCCGGGATGTGTTTGTGAACTTCATCTGTGTTGCTGTAGTTCACTCAATTTTCATTGCTCTGGAATATGCATTTGTGTGACCATCACATTTTTCCATTTTGCTGCTGCTGAATATTTTGATTGTTTCTAGTTTGGGCCTATCATGAAGAGTCTTATCTCTTGCACCTGTCTCTTGAGCCATATAAAATCTAATGCCTGTAAGATCCTATCAGCACATAAAGATGGAATAGGCGGCTGGGTGACAGTGCCAAGAAAACTCCTTTGGAAATCAGGCAACTAGTTAGGCAGCTCTTAACTAATCTCGCAGCTCTGGTTTGGGGTATTGCCTGATTTGTCAAAACTCACTAGGCAGAAAGTTTTTGCTTTCTAATATTCAAACCAAAGTAGGACTACTTTCTTTTTTTTTTTTAAAGATTTATTTATGCATACAATGCTGGGGTACGGGCCAGAGGCATGGGGCGGCGGGAGGGTTCACCAGAGACAGAGCGGGGAGCAGAACAGGCAGATCAGAGGTACACAGCTGAGGGGAGCAGCGGGTGAGGCAGGAGAGGTCTGCAGCACCATGTGGGATTCTCCCCGACTGGGCATTGAACTCGCATTACCGCTGCCGACAGCTCCACAGCGCAGCGCTTAACCGTTGCACCACCAGGGAGGCCCCAAAGTAGGACTACTTTCTTTTAACATTAGATTACAGGAGCAAGGAATTTGGTCCATGGTGTGCTAGATCATTGGTTCATTCATGACTTATTCAATTAATGTTTCATTCTGTGAATTCGATTAGTTTGAAAAACGTAGTAATCGCCTGTGAATTTACAGTACCAAACAAAACCTGGACTTTGGTAATAACTACAACTAACTCTATGTTTCCCTCATGAGTCCATCCTCTGGCCTCCCTCTACCAGGAGTAGAGGTATTTTTGAACATTACATAAAACCCTCAAAAAGGACTATTGACCCTAAGTAAGTATCCATTTGTGCTGGGCAAGTAGAAAAGAATATTGATTTCAGTCTCTTTATGTCCTGTTATTTCCAGGGAGGCAGATAAATGATAAAACAATAAGTTGTGTGAATCATGTGAACACACATTCTTCCAAGACAAAGCAATTACTTTGCACAGTTTTTTCATATATCGCTACTCGTTCCTTTTAGGAAGGTTTCTACCAAAAATATAACTTAGGCAGCAACGGACTTCAAGATAAGCCAGGAGATCCGAGAAGCCTTTTCTTTGATGATAAAATAGAGCAATGCTATGAAATTTAAATTCCTTTTTCTAAACTTGCCACCAAGATTGCTTGGTCTTCAGTTTAAGCCTAAATACACACCTTTGGTGGTCTGAACCATGTCAGGACAGAGTAAACATCATGGTATTTTTTTAAAGGGTGTTAAATCCAATACTGAAAAGTTGCAGTAGATGGCGCTAGACGGGTGCAAAAGGCCTCAACAGCCATTTGGGCCACCTTGGAGATTTCTCCTGAGCTTAGCAGTTTAGAAGATGTGCAATTTAGATTTATCAATTCAGGAGAGGCACTCAGATAAAACAGTTGAATTAGTGAGATCAATGAATGCAGAACCCTATAATTAGACAAATGTTAAGGTTTTTATGGAAATTAGCAATGAAGACAACTTTAAAGCCGAGGTCAAATCGTCTATCTTCCTGGGGTACTGGTGCCAATGTTAAATTACTAAAAGAATGATTTTCCATTCATTTAAAATAATGTCATCGGTAAAGTTAATTTTTAAGCTAATTTTCTCTTGGTATTAGTTATTTATCATTTATAAAGTATTTGTACACTTTGTAGACTAGCTTTGAGATTTAAATATCCTGTATAATGTATGTAAAACGATTTACAAAGCATTACCTGCTATAAATTATTCTATAGATGTATTGTTATTTTTATTGTTATTGCTAACAGCCATTTTTGAATATTTGTGTCCATTACTATTTTAAGCCAAGTTGTGCTGGGTATTCGCCTTCCTATCTTTTTCACTTTTTAGGTGAATCCCCTGAGACATAGAATAACAAAGTGAATAACTTCAAACATATGTATTTTCCCCTTGCAGCACCAGTACCAAATAACTCTTAAATCAATGAACCAGAAAGCAGGCAAGCACCTGCCCTTAATGAGAGGGTTATCTAGGGTTAAGAAGAGACATTCCCAACCATCTCATGGATGCTTCTCTGTAACAGCTGCTTCCCTCCCAACGTCCTACTGTGTGTTCTGTTGACATGTTGGTCCTTGGTCTCCCTTGAGAAGGGAGCAACACCATGGTGCTCGCCATACTAGAGACATGACTTATCTCAGAATCTGGCAGTGACTGCAAGAAAATGTCAGATCTAGTATAAGTCACCCCTGGCCTCTCCCCAGAAAGAATATTCTCCAGCATTCGGTGGTACGTCCAGCTTAAAGTAGCCTCTTAAATGTGTACTAGCAAATCCTTGGGACTCCGAAGGTCTTTTCAGAGGCTGTAAGCTCATACTTTTAAGTGAACTCTCTCTGTATATTTATGAATCATTAGGGCCTATTGATTGAATGTATGAGATATGGCTCCAATACATCCGTTGGACTTATCCAAACAGAATATAAAATGTCCTGTAAATGGAGCTACTATCTATAGCGATGAGATTTTGGTAGTGTTTGCTTTTTATAAAGTCTAGTATCTAAATGCTTAAATATACTGTTCGTGTTAAATAATGATGGTCATATGCATATTTCTCAACCTTATTTTCCATTATGCGTTTAGTGTTTATTGTCCCCAGAAGAATGTGTCTCATCCTTGCTGTAATCAGTAGTCTCAATAGTCCAGGTGGAGATGGTTTCTTCAAATGTACTGACAGTATGTCCAGAAACTAATGTCCAATGGGTCTGTCCAGTAAGGGGCAGGGAGAAAAATCCATATTTTTAAATGTCATAGAAGCTATTTCTGCAGTTGCCCAGCAGTCGACTTTCAAATGTTAATAATTAGGCTGTAGGCCAGGCCTAATGCTCAGCAGTTAATGCCCTGTGTGTGATCTGCGCAGGAGACCTCATCTGACGCTGGCTCACTGGAAGTTCCCCTATCTTCCAGCGGGAGTGGGGGGTCCTGTGGGGGTGACACGGGGTGCCTTCATAGGAGAGTGCTATGTGATGTATCACCATTCTGCAGCCCTCCTGGAGACCTTTTTAGAGCAAGATTACAGTCTCAGCAGAACCTCTCATTTCTCCCGGTCAGGGGTTATGGAGCACTTTACAACTTGTGCTACAGGAAGGGAGGGAGGGATTTAAATGCAAGACTGGAGGAGCCCCTCCATAAACCTCGACCTGATCAGACTTGATGCACAAGAAGCTTCTGCTTCCCTTGCCTTAGAGACGGTCAGATGAATGTTTATAGGAAAACGTAAACTTTACACACGGACTGGAATGTGAGCCGCGTGTATTTCATCTGACCACAAATTTAACTGATAACTTGGGAAGCCTCTGGAATTCTGGCCTGAAAATGGCTCTTTCTGAGAATTGAGGTATCTTTCCCACAGATCGCCATAGCACACCCACCAACACTAATGGAAGAACACTCCTAATAAGGTCAACAAGAATGTTCTTGTAATAGTGTTCATTAACAGTGCTGTTCAGTGACTGTTTAAAATTGTTCCTGCTACAGCCTCTACCATGGATGAAATCATTTGTTTCATTTTTAACCATTGCTTGGAATTCTGTTCTTTCTAAAACCTGCCCTATGGTCTTTACCTTTAAGACATATCTATCACCATTACCATCATTGTTGACATTATTTTCAATTTACAGATTTTGGGAGTGCTTTCAGGGGTTTTTGAAAGTCAACCCATCACAAAATGAGATAATATTCCTTTCTTGCGCTTGTTACCAGTATACTGTCAAAGGCCCATCAACTGCCCAGTTTCATAACTTCATTGCTTTATATTCCCTCCTCAGCTTCTTACAGTTTACCATGACCCCATATGTTTATGTTTCTCCTCCACAATATCTCTTATATTTGTCAATTCAGTAAATATGTAATAAGTGTCAGAAATAATCCTACAAGTGGAAGTTCCGTGCCTGAGCTCAACCTATTAAATTTGCAATCATTGTCCTGGACTACGTCTGCGGTAGGTCAAAGCTAGCCACCCATTCCTTGACATTTCTCCCTTTGAGAGTTTTTACACATCTCATGGGATTATAAGTCTTATAAGGTATAGACTTTATGCTCTATATGTAGAAGGAATATGTGACCCACCACAACTAACATTTGTTAACACACCCAAAATATTCATGCCATTTCGAACTTGACAGAATCACATCGGTGTTGATGTGAACTTTGGGGTACTTGCAAAAGTCTGCAAAGAATTTTAACTCTAGAATCAGACACTTGGTATTGCATTTTCTTATTTTTGATAAAACCCCCTTGAAAGAACTCATTATAACTCTTTTTTATGTCCTTCATAAGACCCAAGGGATCTTTCTTTCCCTTGCAATAGAAAGAAGCAATTTTTATAGTCCCAAGGATTTTCTAGTGGGCTGTAAGAGATCAGATCTGTATACCTGTTAAAGAGACCCCATAAATGACTTGAGTCTGCCCATATCAATTTCATTGGGCAGTGATAATTCATGTCCTTAAATTTAAATGTTAATATTAAGTTATCAATAAACCATTTGAACTCTACAAGTGCTCTCTCCAGACATTCTGGGTAGAACCTAACTAACTTAATTTGACATTTAGTGTAGTTGGCAAAAAGCTGCTAAGAGTAAGGATGATGTATGAAACATGGTAATTTTTAAACTATATAAATAAGCTCTACAAGCAAAAAATAACAACTTTCAGTTGTTCAGAGAATTCTTATTTCTGTGAGAATTGCTTTGGATCCTCACCTACCACCCAAACAAAGCAAATAAAGGATGAGTGACATTCATTTGTTTTTCAAAGCCATAAGCAATGCTGGCCCTAGTTATTATACATGCTTTATTTTTTACAGACGTTTAATAAAAACAAACAATCCAAAGAGCATGTATTGAGCACTTAACCATGTAAAAGCTTTGTACAGGAATTGTTTTCCCATCATCTATTGGGATGGGGGGGGAGGGACTGTACACAAATAACCAGAAAACACTGCATGATGCAAATGGCAAAAAAAAAAAATGAAATGCAAAACTAGAAGCACAGTGCTTTGGGAATACCAGGGTGACGTGATTAACATCACTTGGGGCTGGTGTGGAAGGGGACAGGAATCGGTGAAGGAATCCTAAAAGGATCACGTTTCTTCTTGAGGAGTCGTTTCAACCAAGTCAGGGGGAGAGGTAGAAGGGGAGGGATAGGAGAGAAGAGGGATTCTGGCTGAAGGAAATCTATGAGCAACAAGCAGGGTAAACGTGGGGAACGGAGAAGGCAGGATCCACTGTGGCTGCTGCACAAGGCACAAGGAGCGTAGAGGGAGAAACAAGTTCGGGAAGGTAGGTCGTGATGGCCTTAAGGAGACCTCTGGAGACATATGGCTCTTGCAGGCAATGAAAAGCCATAAAGTTTTTTGAGCAAGGGAGTGATTCGCTACTGAATTATTTTTCATTATATTTGGTGTCAGTAAAAGGATTAGAAATAACGCACTGTTGAATACAGAGACATGTTGGGGGGAAGAAAGCACATCCCCACAACGGAAAATTAAGCCACCACAAACAGGACTGAGGGCAATTTCTATACATAAATAATCTCAGGATATGTCATTAAGCAAAAAAAGCAAAGCAGTATCTTTAGCATGCTACCTTGTATTAAAGGAGAGGAAAGAGAAAATACTGATAAATACATGTACTGACACACATTTTTGCTTGTACTTGCCAAAAAAGAAATCACTGGCAGGATGAATGCATAAAAAAAATTGATGTATAGAGGAGACGGACGAAACGGGGTGGAGGAGACAATAATGGAAGTGAAACCTTTCAGAACTTAACTTGCTAAGTTATTTTGACTTCGGAAATATAGATATATTTTAGATAGTTAAAAACAATTTTAAAAGGAAACAGATAGGGGACAAACATAGCAGAATGACTGGAAGCAAGGAAGCCACTCAGGAGGCTGTTCAATAATTCAGTGATCTTCCAGAAGCCCATCCCTGGGGGGACAGGAGGTGATGAGGCACAGACGCTGGTGATGGCAAGTCATCCCCTCCCGATGTCACTTTCTCATGTTGAAGGAAGTATCTGGCTGAGGACAATTCCTGCAACTTTAAAGGTTACCCCTGGGGATAAGGGGGAGTGGTGGGAGAGTTGCCAGAGTCCATGAGGCAGTCTGGGAGGTGAAATTTGCATTTTCTTAAGTATGGATTTATCCTTACTTGCTCAGCCCGCACTAGCCAGGAGGTTGGAGAGATGAGAGTGTGGGTAAAAATGGCGACCAAAACACCTCAGGCCCTGAGCCCCCTGGACCTCACAGGATTCCTAAACCCGTCTACAGCCTTTCACTTCTCCCAGAATGACTCAGCATTCTGAATTAGGTGGCAAATATGTTGCCCCCTCACCTAAATGGGTCCAGTTTTCCTGCTGTACCACAGGTACTGTCACTGGTTGTGCTGGGGTCTCTGCTTGGTCCTTCTAGAGGGCTCATCTTTCCCCAACATACCCCCAGTAAGAACGCCAATGACGTTATTGCTCCCAAGGCTGCTTAGGTAACTTCACTGAGGTGGCCTTGTTCTGACTTCTCCAGCCTCTCGCAGTGCGAAGTTTCCTCAGGTTGGGGAAGGGAACCCTTTAGAAGCATCCACCAAAGTGTTGTCACAGCAACCAACTCATCTTCACTGTCTTGAGAGGGAAATAGCCTGGGAAAGGAAAAGGGAGGAGGAGCCATCGTCTCCTTTCTTCTACTGAAGAATTTTAATCCTAGGGCTCATATTTTAATTCCAGTTGTCATCATTTCAATGAAGGCCACTTTGAAGAACTGTCCAAAGTAATTATGTTTGCTTTAAACTGGGTGGTACCATTGTCTCATGATTCTTCATCCCTGATGTAGAGGTGACGATTATTCTTTTGTATCTATTCACTATTTAACCAATGTTTAAAAAATAGCACCTCAGGAGAGTTTTGAGTCCTTCTTTATCCCGTTGTACCATTTTATACTCTGACAGAGTGTTAAGTTTCAGTTACTCCATGTCTTCACCAAAATTTAGTATTGTCAGACTTTTAAATTTCAGTCATTTTAGTGGGTATGCAGGAACTATTACATTGTGGTTTTAATTTGCACTTTTCTGATGATTGATGATGTTGAACACTTTTTCATGTGTTTATTGACCTTCATTTATTTTCTTTTGTGAAGTGCTTTTCAAGTATTTATGCACTTTAAATAAGGCTATTTATCAGTTATTATCAAAAGCATTCTTCATTGATTCTGGATACAAGCTCCTCGTGAGACATGCGTATTATGAATATTTTCTACCAAACCATGATTTGCCTTTTCATTTACGTAACAGATTTTGGATGAGCAGAAGATTTTACTTTTGAGGAAATTCAATTTACTGCTTTTAATGATTAGTTTCTTTTGAATCCTGAGTAGGATATCTCTGCTTCCCCAAAGTCATAAAGATGGTTTCCTGTTTTATTTTAGAACTTACAGTTTTCGTCTGTTTGCGTAAATCTATGATTAATCTAAACATAATTTTTATGTGTGGTGTGAGGTAAGGTTTTTCCCTTTTAAACTATGAATGACCAGTTATTTTAACAACACTTGAAAAAAAAAGTTTCTTTTTGCCCTCTGAGTTGTCTTGGCCTTTATCATAAATCAAATGACTATTGCATATGTATATTCATCTATGTACTATGCTTTATTTCTTCAATTTATTTTTCTTTACCATGATTTCTGTCTTGATTTTGGCAACTTTATAACATTCCTTGAATTTTGATAATGAGCCCTCTGACTATATTGGCTATTCCAAATACTATTTTGCTCAGCTTCCTCCTCCCTAGTGCACTGTCAGAAAATTCCATGTGCTTCAGCTGCTCCAAAGTCCGAGCCTCTCATGTCAATGAGATTGTTGGGCACATTCTACTCGAGCTGCACTATGACCCCAAGGCACCCTAAGACAAAAAGGTGACGAGGATTCTAGGTTTACCTCATGTGTTTCTGGTCTTTTTTTTAAGATTTATTTATTTATTCATACAAGCTGGGGCACAGGCCAGAGGCATGAGGTGGCAAGAGGGTCCACCAGAGACAGAGTGGGGAGCAGAACAGGCAGATCGATGAAAATACACTGCTGAGGGGAGCAGTGGGCGAGGCAGGAGAGGTCTGCTGCGCCATGTGGGAATCTCCCTGGCCGGGCATTGAACTTGCGTCACCGCTGCCGACAGCTCCACAGTGCAGCTTTTAACCGCTGCGCCACCAGGGAGGCCCTGTTTCTGGTTTTTCAAGGATCACATTCCTATACTATCTATGATCCAAAGCCTGAAAACAGTTGTCTCTTCTTCTCCTCCTTCTCCTTCCAGCCTATGCCTGTCTCCTCGTGGTATTTTGGAAGCATGTCTTAGTTTCCAATTTCAGAGCTCCAGAGATGTATACAAGTTAGCCCCCCGATGGACCATACCCCAACTCTCACCCCTTCCTGATTTAGACATTTTATGTGATGAGATTTTGAACTTTTTAAGTCTGTGATATTTAGATGAGATTTTAGATTTAGAATTAATGCTGGAAAGAGGTAAAACTTCAGGGATGAATTTTACATGCGTGGCGGATATGGTTTAGGGCAGCGGGGCAGGCAAAGGGTGGTTGGTACCTTGCTTAATAGTGTCCTTGAAAATTTCCTGACTATCCAGAATGTCAGAGTGTTACTTTATTCAGAAATATGGTCCTTTGTGTGTGACAGGGGAGACCCCAGGATAAGATGAGTATCAGTAATACAGCGTGACATAGTCATAAGACGAGGCTTTCAGCAGCTATTTAAAACGTATTTTTGAGGACTGTTTGATGACATAAAAAAAGTTTATAAAATCATTTAAATGATGACACAGAGTCATGTGACAAGGGAAACAGGCCAATGTGCTAACCGTAGTTTTTTCTCAGGGGGGTAATTTCTTTCTCATGCAGTTCTTTATTTTCTTATGTTTTATAACAACTATGTTTCTTACACAAGAATAAAGGTAAAGGAAAGGGAGACTGTCTAAAATGAATGTGGCTTTAGGAGGGACACAGATGTGGGCTTAAATTCCAGCTCCCCAATGTGCTAGTCAGAGAGACTTGGACATAGCTTACAACTTGGAACCCAACTTTCTTCACCTGTAAAAAGGGACTGCTTAAAGGAAATCATCACACACATATCATCGTCATTATCATCATCATATAATCATCATTTCTGCAGATGTAGTTAGTTAAATTAATATGAGGTCATAATGGATTCTAGTGGACCTTAACTACAGAGACTGGTGTCCTTACAGGAAGGCCAGGCGCAGACACGCAGGGAGAAAGGCCCATGACGATGGAAACAGAGATTGGAGTCTTGTGTCCACAAGCCGAGGAACACTAAGGATTGCCAACTACTGCCGGGGGCTAAAAAATGGCATGAGATTATCCCTCACAACCTCCAGATAAAAAAAACAACTCTGTTAACACCTTGATTTCAGATGTTAAGAACTATGAGACAACAAGTTTCTGTTGTTTGAAATCACCAAGCTTGTGGACGTTTGTTATAACAGCCCAAGAAACAAATGCAATGTTCTGGCTCAGCTCCTCCCTCAGTTCTAGTTAACCCAAGTGGGGTTTCTTCTGTTAAATAACAGCTATTGGGGCCTCAATCACATGTCCTTTACGTGTGACTTCTCATTATTCTCTATCCCTTTTCAATTTTGTTGAGGTATAATTGAAATGTCCTATCCCATTTCTCTTTTGCATGCACTGAGAATTAGGAGGAAACTCCAGGCACTGTCCAAGAGATAATTCCCCTCCCCCATTCACCCTCCTGATGATACACTGGCTTAGCTGCAGTAGCAGTGTTTCTAGAATCATTTGATTCAGTAACTATTTAAACACTAAAAACAGTATCAAACAAAACTTTTGCATGGCAAAGCACACCATGAACAAAGTCAATAAGAAAAACCCTGCAAAGATATTATAACCCATAAGCCAATCAAAGGCACAATATCTATAATATACAAAGAGCTCTTACAAATTGACAAGAAAATGAAAACCAACTCAATAGAAAACTCAGAAAAGGGTATAAACAGACCAGGAACAGAAGTGCAGATTAAAATGGCAAAATATATAAAGAGATGCACAAATTCACCAGCAGTCAGAGAAATGAAAAGTAGAGCAGTGCAACAAGGTGGCAAAGATTAATAAAGAACAATGCCAGCACTTCTTGGCAGCAATGTAGGGAAGAATGTCATAAATTTCTGGTAAACGAGAAGTAGTACAGCCTCATTTGAAAAGTAACCTGGAAATTTCTATAAAAATTAACAATATACATATGTTTTGGCCCAGGAAAATTATTCCTGGGAAATTAATCCCAAAAGTTAATTTTCTGTACTGTTCAAAAAAAAAAAAAAGAATAGGAGGGGGACAAATTGAGTACTTATCACAAGAGAAATGGTTAAATAATTATAGTAGGTTCATAAGATGGAGTAATATGCAGTCATTGAAAAGTTGAATCAGAGATAAATAAGATGATGCCGTAGAAGTATTTCCATGAGTTGTCGTTGAGAAAAGCAACATGCAAATAAGTTAAAAAACATTATTCCATTTTTATAAAGCAAACACCAAATGAAGGTATATATGGGTTTTTTTTGTTCTATCTATGAGATAGATTGTATTACAACTCCAATTTTGTCTTCCTTCCTCTCTGCATGCCCTCACTGTAACTTCACAGTTTCTTGCATCAAGAGATGGAGTAGATTTCCCTGCTCATTGATTATGATTTTAGTCAATGTCAGGTTGATATTAACAGTTTGACACTGAGAATGTTGGCTGACATGATGCAAGCAGACACCTACCAGGTGTCTAGGTAATCAGACTTGCTTTCTTTCTTTTTTTTTTTAAAGATTTATTTTTTATTTATACATACAAGCTGGGGTACAGGCCAGAGGCATGGGGCGGCGAGAGGGTTCACCAGAGCCAGAGTGGGGAGCAGAACACGCAGATCAGAAATACACTGCTGAGGGGAGCAGCGGGCGAGGCAGGAGAGGTCTGCCGCGCCATGTGGGATTCTCCCTGGCCGGGCGTCGAACTTGCGTCGCCGCTGCCGACAGCTCCACAGCGCAGCGCTTAACCACTGCGCCACCGGGGAGGCCCCGGACTTGCTTTCTTTTACTTTCATAACTCCCTGGACAGGATATTTTGTGCTTTCACTATCATCGTGGGAAAGATATTTTGGCAAGATCCCTATGAGCTCAGGAGTAGGATGAGAGATACATGAATCAGAGTTCCTCTAGCAAAGTGCAAAGTTAGTACACAAAAACCCAACTTTTCTCCAACAGCAAGTATGAAGATAGACATTCCATGGCTGACAGAGCTGCTCAAAAATGTCATCCATTCTCAGTTTCTAATAGATTCGTGCTTTATTATCAGTGTACGTGGCTGTCTTCCTAATGGCAATAAATGAACGTTAGTTACATCAGAGATCTCAAACTGCTTTCCCAATGGCAAGAAGGGAGGAGGGCAAAGAGAAAAGAGGCAACGGGCACAAGCCAGTGTTATCTGTCCTTTTTTAAAAAGTTTTTCCGGGGGGTCACTGAGAAAGTTGCTTTTATGTCACTGACCAAACCCGACCTCTCCTAGTTACAAGATATTTTGAATTTGGAGCCAGTGTCATTTAATGGTAGGTTCAATGCGATGTTAGGAGAGATGTAAAGGAGTAACAAATACACAGCTGGAAAAATGCTGTTGCCTTCAATTAAAAAGAAGTGTATAATTATAAAGACATTATAAGGAAAGGTTGTTTTTAAAAAGGAAAAGGAAAGGTGGCAAGGAAGAGCTAATAAGGGATGAAAGATGCTGAGAAAGGGAGATAAAATGCATTAGTAGGACTAAAGACATATGGATACTAGTAAAACCATTATAGAAATAAAAACCATATTTGTAATGAAAAGTACAGACTTTGGGCGAGGAGGTTGTGCCAGTTCAGGTTCATTGATTAGAACAAATGGCATGGCTCTGGGGCTGGGTGTTGATCATGGGGAGGCTATGGGGGTAGGGAGTACATGGAGACTCTGTACTTTCCTCTCAATTGTGTGTACACCTAAAACTGCTCTAAAAATAAAGGTTTTTTTAATGAAGCTTGCAGAAAAATATAGAGACTAAGAAACAACTTACGTACCTACAACCCAGTTTCACCAAGTATTGGCATATTAACCACAGTTAATTTTTTTAAATAAATTGCATCAGATAATGGGCCTTCCTGGTGGCGCAGTGGGCTAAAGCGCTGCGCTGTGGAGTTCGACACCCAGCTGGGGAGATTCCCACCTGGCGCGGGGCAGACCTCTCCTGCCTCGCCCGCTGCTCCCCTCAGCAGTGTATTTCCATCCATCTGCCTGTTCTGCTGCCCACTCTGTCTCTGGTGAACCCTCTTACCACCCCATGCCTCTGGCCTGCACCCCAGCTTGTATGCATAAAATTTTAAAAAATTAAAAAGAAAAAAAACTGCATCAGATGATTGAAAAGAAAAATATCGCATTTGAAAGACAAAAAATAAAACAGACATTACTGATATCAAAAGTGAGTAATAGAGACAGATTTGAAAAAATTATTCAATATGAATTGGAAAAAGACAAACAACTGAAAGTAATTAAGGAAAAAGTGATAGTTATGAAAAAGAGAATACTAATGAGAGAGAAAAGAATATTATTAGAAGAATAGGAAATCTAAAGAAGAAAAAAAATTCATGGATATAATGAAAAGAAAATTGATTGAAACTAAAGAAGACACAAACCTGTGGATTGAGAGGACACCAAATTCAATGGCAAAATTATTTAGGATGATAAATTCTCTGACATATACTGGTGAAGTTTCCAACCTCAATGAATAAATTAAATCTTAAGGGCATCCATAAAACAAAGCTAGAATAAATCAGTGAAACTTTAGATTTCTCCACAGTAACATTTAGCCCTGGAAGATAGTAAAGCAGCGTATTCAGAGTTCTGAGGGGAGAAGAATGACCCAATAATATTATAGTCAGTTCAGCTGTTGTCCAGACACTTAAAAAAAGCTATTTTAAAGCATGTAAAAACTCAGAGAATATTGCACTCACAAACCCACAAGCTCTTGTTGCAAACAAACAAACAAAAAATCACCTGAGGACAAAATCCAGTCAATGAAGAGATAAATTAAAGTTAAAAAACAAAACAAAACAAAAGAACAAGGAAGCTGGTAAAATTCAATGACCACAAAAACAGTTTGATACACAAAGATTTAGATTAAAACAATGGGTGAAAACATCAGGCAAATGGAAACAAAGCAAAATAAATCACTGAAATTAATATCCTGTAAGGTTGAATTAATAAAGAAGCACATTAAAGTGGCAAAGAGAATCAATTTTCAATAATAAAAGATGCAATTCAAAGAACTCATATATATTTATTCATCAAATAATGTATAATCAAAATGCTTAACTTAACAACCTGAGGAACTGCAATGAGATTTCAATAACATGCTCAAAAGTTGGAGACCTACTCATCCTGCAATGAGATAGATCACCAGCTGCAACAGAGCACCTCGTCAAAGTAAAAGTAAGATTTCAGAGACGATGTAAATAACATAATTAAGAAAATAGGTTGAATAGATATTGAACTTGATACTCTGAAAACAAAGTATTTCTTCTTTTCCTGTGTCCACAAGCTTTAAGACTATGTCTTGAATTCCAGGACTTTATCAACAGTAAGATACACCAATGGTTCAATAGTAGCTGTAGGAAGAAAAAAATCCTACAGTTGTCAAATTTCTTTTAATAAGGACTGTGAAATATGTTACAATTTAAAAAAAAGGTGAACAAAACACATACATCAAATTTAAGATGCCTTCAGATTGTAAATTCTAGTGCTATTTTATGGGAAAATGCTGCCAATTATAACTGTGAGACATCATTAATTGTTGATAAAAGCTCTTTTTATAGACATTAACATGTGTCTTAGAATCAATAAAAAGGACAGTAAAATAAAAAGGGCAGTTGATGGGGATATAAATTGATGCAGCCTCTATGGAGAGTGGTATGCAGATCTCTTTCAAAAAACAATGGAAATAAGGTATAAGCAAAGAAAACTTTAATAAATTTCCAAAAGTAGAGATCATACAGGTTGTGTTTGTTGACCTCAAATAAAGAAACCTAAGATAATAAGAAACATAGAAACTAAAATAGCTTAGTTATATAAAACTTTCAAAACCCTCAAACTACTCTTGGGCCCACAAAGTTATCAAAGTCAAAAATAGAGTCTATCTGAAGAAGAATGAAAAAAACTAAATCAGTAATCAGAGAAAAATTCATACCCTAAATACTCTCATTATTAAATAGGAAAGGTAAATACAAATGAATAATCAACCTAAGAAAATAGAAAAACAAACAGCAAAACAACGAAGGAAAGCAGAAGAAAGGAAGTCAAAAAATCGATTTTAAAAATATACTCAGAAAAAGGGGCATAATTCATAAATTCAAGAGCAGTTAGTTTTTCAGAAGAGGGACCAGAAACTAGGTAGCCTAACCATGGAAAAAGACAAATATGAGAACAGATTTTAAAAATCTACAAATGAGATGAGGATTATCATTGTAGAAACAAAAGAAATTGAAATAGAAGAAAACACGTCTCTGTGGCCGAGGTGTATAATTTTTCAGGAAAATAAAAGCTTTTAAAACTGAACTGAGAGATTTAGAAAAATCCAAATGGACTAGTAACCAAAGCTGTTGCTGCAGTTAGGTCCATCCATGCAAAGAGAAACCACCTTTTCAATTTTATTTTAATTTTCTGACAAGGTGTTGTTTTTAAAAATATATAAAGAACTCATACAATTCTGCAACAAAAAAAACTAGCAACCCAATCAAAAAATGAGCAAAAGACCTAAACACACACTTCTCTGGCCTGCAGACACATGAAAAAACGTTCACTGTCACTTATTATAAGAGAAATGTAAATCCAAGCCACAATGAGACACCACCTCTTCCCGGTGAGAATGACCCATATCAAAAAGACTGAAAACAAGTGTTGGTGAAGGTGTGGAGAAAAAGGAACCTACGTTCACTGTTGATGTGACATAAACTGGTGCAGCCTCTATGGAAAATGGTATGGAGATTAAAAAAAATGGAAATACCATATGATTCAGTGATACCAGTCCTAGGTATTTGTCCGAAGAATATGAAAACATTAATGTGATAAGATTGATGCACTCTAAGTATTTCATTTTATTTTTGAAGATTTATTTATACATACAAGAGCTGGGGTGTAAGCCAGAGGTATGGTTGGCGGGGAGGGGTGTGAGAGGATTCACCAGAGACAGAGTAGGGAGCAGAACAGGCGAATCTACTGAAATACACTGCTGAGGGGAGCGGCGACAAGGCAGGAGAGGTCTGCTGTGCCATGTGGGTCACCTCCCTGGCCTGGGATCGAACTCATGCTGCAGTAGCTGCCAATAGCTTCATAGCAGGAGAGGTCTGCTGTGCCATGTGGGTCACCTCCCTGGCCTGGGATCGAACTTCATGCTGAGACTTAACCCCTTGTGCCAGCAGGGAGGCCCCTACTCTCTAAGTATTTTAACAGAGGGCTTTAAATATGGGGAATGAGTTTACCTAGGCAGTGAGGACTGAAAGAACAAAAAGGCAGGAATGAGGTAACGCAGAGCTACTAACTGGCAGAGCAGATACCTCGCAAAGGACCGGGGGGAACTGGAAGGGAGAGGTTGACATGATTAGAACCTAAGCGCTTGAAGAAGAGGTCATGAAGTTGGTGCTCAGAGCTTTGAAGAAGGATCCTGACCAATGGCTGCTGGTGTCCCACTGCTCAGACCCAGCTCCTCAGGGCTGGGTCTCAGACTTCCGAGCAGTGCCCCGCGCTGGGATGCTGTCTGAAAGTGGCTCAGAAAGTATGAAAAGAACCTGCAGGCTGCAACCGCATGCTGCTACTGGAGTGGACGCCCACTACTGGGGTGAGCCGACAGGAACAGCAAGGAATGGAAAGAAGGCCATTTCTTATGTCTGCTCACATTCCATTTTCCTTTTAGTTCCTCCTCAACAGGGAGCTGGCTAGGGAAGAAGTCTGGAAAATGTAGTTTGCAGAGTTTAAGCCCCCAACATGTTTAACTCTGGAGGAATTTAAATTTTAATGTATTATTGGTGGATTCTAATTGTCTGGGTATATGGGCACACAAAATGTACATTTGAGTATGTGTGTCTGTTGTCAACATATTTCATGTTTTCACATCAGTATTCATTAGTGTAACTGAGCTATTGTCATGTTTGAAGCATTTCTGTGAGGTTTATTTATCAGTATAATATTGGTTTGACAGGTGGAGCCCACTAACACATTAAAAGAATGATATCCAACAACCGAATAAAGTTTGATATAGAAATTTTAAATGGTTTAATAATAGGGAGTCTATCAATATAATTTACCATTTTAACTGGTCAAAAGAGAAAAACCATAAAATCATGTCAATAGTTGCTATCAAATCATTTGATTTAAATCATTCTTGACTTAAAATCATCTTTGTATAATACAGGACATATTTGCTTATCAGCATCAAGTCACACTTAATACAGAAACCCTTTATTCATTCATCTAACCAATACCTCTTAAATGCCTATTGTATCAGGTCCTTTACTAGGTTCTGGGTATTTATCAGTAAATAAAATAGACAAGGTGCCTATTTTCCTCAAGTTTATATTGTTGTTGGGGATAGACAATAAATAAATACACAAATTAATAAAGATAAGTACTGACTGATAAATAATAGGAGGGAAGTCAATAAGGTAATGGGATGGTAACTGATGGAGATTTGGCTTAAATAGGTTTATGAGAAAATCCTCCTCTGAGTTGAGATCTGAAAGATAAGAATGAACCAATCATACACAAAGTAAGATGCGGCTACCAGACCAAGGCAAAGGAGTTGAAGGTGACAGATTTGAGATTTGTTTAGAACCTCATGACTAATGTATATGAAGGACGAAGGAGACACAGTTGCCTAAGATAACTTCCAAGTTTCAGACGTATGTAGCTAACTGGTTGGGTAGTGGTGCCAATTCATGAGAAAGGTGATACTGACGGGAAGCAGGTTTGGCAGGAGTGAAGGTTTGGTTTTCCACATAGTGAGTTTGAGATGCCTGAGAGGTATCAATGTGGAGAAATGAGATGAGTAGCAGAACATATTGATCAGAAGCTAAGAAAAGGGTCTTGGCTGGAGACATTTTTGAGTCAATCACATGTGATGATATTTGACACTATGGATGGGTGATATTACTCAGGGCAAAAGTATAATGTGAGAAGGAAACAGGGCCTAAGAGATGGTCCTTGTGATCTCCAACCTTTAAAGGTTGGGTAGAGAAGGATAAACTAGCAATGGAAACTGAGAAAGAGAAAGGGGGAAAACATGGAAGCCGAGGAAAAAGTGCATTTCAATGAGGATGTGGTCAGCAGTGCCAGGTGTTGACAATGTTGAGCATTATGAGAACTGAGAAGTGAATTTGAGTCGTGGATCTTGGCCCGGCTATGAGCAGCAGTATCTGCAGGACTAATTTCTAGAGTCACAGCTCTGGAACCCAGAAAAGATGGAGTGAGAAATGAGTGGGAAGTGACGAAGATGGTGGACAATTCTGGGGAAGGGAGGCTGACGAGGATAAGGGAAGTTATTTATTGTTACTGTTATTGTTATTTATTGTTGATAGTGGATTTTGGTAATCTAAATTAAAATATATTATGATTAAACCTTTCCTATATGACCACCTGTGGAGTAGCTCTATTTGATGTTTGATATCTCAAAATTAGCATCTTCAAAATTGAATCCTTGATCTCAAACACGCTATGCTACCAGTCTTTCCCATTTCAGTGATAACTCTATCTTTTTCTTGGTTTAGATCAAAAACTTATCCTTGATTATTTTCTTTTTTTCACACCTAATGCAATTCATAAGTAAATTTTACTGGCTCAGACTTAAAAATATACAGACCTTCCTTGACTTACAGTGAGGTTACAATCCTATTAACCCATTGTAAATTGAAAGTATTGTAAGTCAAAAATGCATTTAATTTGCCTATCTTACCAAGCATAGCTTAGCCTAGACTACCTTGAATGTGCTCAGAATGCTTACACTTTAGTACACTGGAGAGTGTTATTTGTTTGTCCTAGTGATCAGGCGGCTGGCTAGGTGCTGTGGTTCGCTGCCTCTGTTCCGAATGACAAGAGAGTATCATACTGCATATTGCTAACTGGGGGAAAGCAGCAAAATTCAAAATTCAAAATATGGTCTGTACTGAATGTGCATTACTTTCACATCAGCCTAAAGTTGAAAAATCGTAAATCGGGGCCTCCCTGGTGGCTCAAGGGGTTAAGTCTCAGCATTATGAAGCTGTCAGCAGCCACTGCAGCAAGGGTTCTATCAGGGCCGCTGCTCCCCTCAGCAGTGTATTTCAGTACATCTGACTGTTCTGCCCCACCCCCACACTCTGTCTCTGGTGAACCTTCATACCACCACACCTCTGGCCTGCACCCCAGTTCTTGTATGCATAAATGAATAAAAATAAATCTTTAAAAAAAGCATAGTGAGAGACTTGACAAAAAAAGAAGGAGAGAGAGGAAGAGAAGGGTGGGAGGGAGGGAGGAAAAAGGAAGAAAAGCTACATCATGTATCCAAAAAATTTGCAAGAGGAAATGATCTAAAACCCCAAACTATTCCACACATTACAAAAGATAGGTGAATTACAAAAATACGTAAGTATTTACGGTCTTTCACAATTCCCATATAGAACATCATGATATATATGAACACCATATACAATGGAAATGTATCACAATCAGGTGACATATTTACTGCCCGATAGTCACTTTTGTTCCTTCTATTAACTTCAGAAGGTGGGGAAACTGAGGCTTACAGAAGGTATATATTTCTCAAAGTTCACAAGTTAGGAAGTGGCAAAGAGGTGTTTTACATGGAGAAATGGGGGATGGAAATGGAAACAGCTTTTTAAGTTACATTAATGTATGTGTTTACTAGTGAAAATTTACTTATGTCTACTTTTGGTATTGTAACACAAATTTAGTCCAGGGTTTCTGTGGACTTTAAGTGCAGTCATAGTTTTAGAGTTAATCACTTATTTTGTGAAAAAAAGTCGGTTTAATTTTTCTATTTTGTTAGTTTACTTTATCACCTTATACAGTCTCTCACAGACGAACTTGATTTCTTTGCACACCTCACTTTTTTGAGTGGATTACAGAAGAATTCCAAACTAGGGGCTTGGGAGTGCATCACAGTCCCATTCCAATTTCTGCCCCTTCCGATGAGAGAGTGAGACAGAGAGAGAGAGAGAGAGAGAGAGAGAGAGAGAGAGAGAGAGAGAGAGAGAGAGAGAGAGAGAGAGAGAGAGAGAGAGAGAGAGAGAGAGAGAGAGAGAGAGAGAGAGAGAGAGAGAGAGAGAGAGAGAGAGAGAGAGAGAGAGACAGACAGAGAGACAGAGAGAGAGACAGAGAGAGGGAATTAGGAGGAAGTTGAGAAAAGGAGGGAATACTGTTACTGTTTGGAAGATAGTTCTAGAAGAAAAGAAAATACCTTATGATTAAATAAATAAAAAAACAGAATTTTGAATAAACATGCCATCAGGTAGTAGTAGCCCAAACACTTTATTTTCTAACCGCAGAGGAATTACATAAACTGTAGAAACAAATCTGAAGACTTGAGACAATTGGTTGAATGCACGAAAAGCACTGTCCATTAGGCCAAGAACATTTATAAAAGCAGCTGAACTGGCCATTATTAATGGCATCTGATTTGCTTTGAATTGGATGTAACAAGACTGAATGTCCTGTCTGAAACTAAATGACTAAATAGGGTAGAATGAACAAACACTAAGCTGCACTTACAATTTCTTAATTTCATATTTCTTAAACTCCCAAGAAACTTCAATCTGTAATATTTTGGGTTCTGAATCCAAAGCCCAAAGATTGAAATGATCTCCTAGTGAAGGTGATTAAACAAACAGATGTGTTTTAATACCTAGTCATGTTGTTCCTTTTTTCTTTTAGATTTTTTTTGTTCAGTAAATCAAGGTTGTTCTTCCTAAAACCCCCAATCTAATTACTACGGGAATCACGTCAGCATGCCCACTTACATTTGCTAATAGTTTAAATCAGGAATGGAGTGATATTTGAGTCCCTCCAATAGAAACCAAGGAAGTCATATCTATAGACACAGACACTATGTAGCCCAAAATAAACACTTACAACAAATATTGCTGACTGAACTTATACCACGAACAAACACTTTATACTTCTGGCCAAAGTAATCACCCACTTTACACAAAATGAAATTAGATAGAACACTCTGTGTCGTAAAGATAGAAAACATATTTCCCTGTTTAATATTTTTCTAGGAACAACATGATGATTAAAACAAAGTTCAAGGTGCTTATTAATAGTGTACACACGCATTTAATTTAAAAGTTTTACTAATTGTGATACCATATAGGGGAAAAGAAAATGACCATGTGCCCCAACTAGATTTGGGACACCCAGGATGAATGAATGCTTATCTAAAGTTCTATCTATGGCCAAGCCAGCAAGGATAATCTTTGCACAGTAACATGGTAAACAGTTCTAAAAACTGAGAAGTCACCCTTCTATAAGAGACACATGTATTTATAAGGAAAATCTCCATTTGTGGGGCCTCTCTGGTGGCACAGCGGTTAAGTGCTGGGCTGTGGAGCTGTCGGCAACAGCGAAGCCAGTTCGACGCCTGGCAGGGGAGATTCCCACATGGCGCAGCAGACCTCTCCTGCCTCGCCCACTGCTCCCCTCAGCAGTGTGTTTCTGTTGATTTGCCTCTTCTGCTTCCCACTCTGTCTCTGGTGAACCCTCTCGCTGCCACACACCTCTAGTCTGTACCCCAGCTTGTATGCATAAATAAATAAGTCTTTAAAAAAAGAATCTCCATTTGTAAGTGTCTCCCTTTCTCTACCAGGAAGTGAAAGGTGACCAGCTCTCTAGAAACCTTTGTCAATGGAGAAAGCAGCCCAGTTTTTATGGGGCTTTGCCTGGTAACCTCCCATAACTGGTTCTTTTGTCTTTAGCTTAAAGACAATGTTTAAGATGGTGGAGTGACTCAGTTTTCCTGGGTCTCTCCCATGTATTTAGGAGGTGCACATGCTATTAAACTTCTGTTGGTTTTTCTCCTGCTACATTTTTCTTTAGTGATTGGGTAGGGGTCTCAGCCAGGACTTAAAAAGGTAAAGGAAAAATTATTTCTCCTACCCTACAAAAGTATCTGCAAAAGACTAATACCAGGGGCAATTTCCCATTCATAAATGTGTGATGCAAATGTACTTTTAGTAAGGGTTTTGGAGAGGGTTATAGAAAAAGTACTGTTTTAATGGAATCTCCTCCAAGAATATCATCTCTCCAGGACCAAGACTTGAAAGCTCCCAACTATGGACTTGTTGAACTGCAAATGAAAGAAGCAGAGAAGTAGAACAGTCATTTCAGCTCCAAGGGTCCAAAGTTCAGAGGGTTTATTGCTTTACCGCTCCCACTTAATTTGAGTTCACAAAAGTTTGTACTAAAACAATGCAGAGAGCATTTAATTCCAAATGAGCTCACCAGATCAGACTGTTGATTTTCTCTCTCTCTTTAAGTGTCAGCGTCACACATTTTCACAAATTGAACACACCTGTATAACTAGGACTCAGATGAAGAAACAGAACATTATACTTAAAATTAACTTTACATGAACTTAGAGTAGGTACTGAAATGATTCTGAAAGAAATAGTGAGCCTAAAAAAGACATTCTTTGTTTCAGAATATGTTATTTCCTAAAAGAGTCCTGTTAATTGAGAAAAACTATTTTAAAGAGTATTAAGATGTTGGTGTTAGTGATAAAGAATATAGCTGCATAATAGGAGGGAGGAACATTGTAGAGCAGTGAACTGGTGCCATTTTCCCTGCCCCACTTACCAGACGTGGATTACAAGACTCGGTGTGCCATGAACTGGACTTCCTGAGTGGAGGAGCAACTGGGAACCAGGGGCAGAACTGAGTGGCCAGGTGAAGCTATATAACATGGAAGTCAGCTGGGCTTTGGGGATGTTGCTTTTCCAGCTTTGACTTGCGCCTGGATGCTTGGAGAAGAGACATGGAAAGATATATGTGGAGGAAAGACATGTAGAGATGCTTGGAAAAGACATGTGGGTGAAAGGCATGGGGAGAAGCTGATCTCCACTGGCGGTGACATTAGCGGCCATATCTTGATTTTGACTTTGATTTTGCATCTTCTTTTTCTCTTTTTGTCCCAGCTTTCTAGGATCTGCCTTAACCCTTTCTTGCTGTTTCCGATTAGAAGGTGACTTAGACATGTGGCAAGCTTTTGGGTCTCGGCAGCCCTGATTTGGGCTGACCCTGTTTGGCTGGGTATTCGCTCACAAGGGGATGGGTAATTTTGGGTGTTCTATTTGAGAAATCTTTCTTTATTAAGAATATCCTTTTTTCTCTTCTCTATGCCCACTAATTCTATTAAAGATCTATTACATTAAGAATATGTTTCCTTTGCCTTTGTGCACACTGATGGCTGGATCCCTTTTAGAACATGTACCCCTTAAGTTTAGGGTCCCAGGGTGCCACTCAGTTGCATATTAACATTATCATTTTTCAAATGGCACAATTTGGCTATAGACTTCACTGATTGACCTGCTGCGAAGAAAGTTTATTGGCTGTTACTCTTTATTCTCCCATCTTCCAACTTTGTTGCTTACATTATCTATATATTTTAGTGTTTAAAATATCCGGTTCTGCAACCATACTACCCACACTGTTCAATCTGATCTGCATTTAAATGAATTCAAACTCACCATGAATCTCCTCATCGGGGATTCTCCAGCCTTGGGTTCTCTATTTTGATTCATATTTCTGTTGGCAGAATTTTATCACAGAGTAACTTTTTCAAGAAAATATCTGAGTTTATGTTTGAGGATGTTTGACTATTTTTTGTCACTTGAGTGCCATAATACCCTGTGTTTGAATTTTTCTGTAAAACTGACTTGATTCAAACCTCCCCTGCATCCACCATCTTTTTGGTGATATCTTTTCCTCTTGGATACTTAAAGATTGTTTTTTTTTTCTTTCTTGAAGTTGAGAAATATAACTAACTTTTTGTTTAATGTCAACTTTTCCCAATAATTTTACCTGGTAGAGTGTCCCTATTTTAAAGTGTCAGATGAGTACATTTAGTTAAGAAAAATTTTCTATATTACATGAGTTTTTTTCTTTTTTACTTGTTGAGATCTCTACTTCAGAGACATCAAATATGTTTATATTGTGTTGTCTTTGTCTTATAGAGCCATAATGTCCTCTCTATTTTTCTTTAACTCTTTGTGTCTTTCTGTGATTATCTGAACCCTTCACTCTATGCCAGTAATTTAAATTTCTGTCACCCTGTTTTGATTATAGTTAATTTATAAGCCCTCAGATTTGTTTTATTGTTTGTTGGTTTGCTTTTTGGTTTAAATTTTATTTCCCTTACTCTGCAATTTCCTTTAAATTTTTTTCTTAATGGTACATTATTCTTACAAATGTCTTCTATAACTGGAAGGTCTCATATTGCTTCCAGATTTATATCTTTTGCATACTATCTTTTTTTTTGGCTTTAATTTGCTATACTTTTGTTCTTCCTCGTGATTATGAGATTAGGCTAAGTGCTCTATTCAGACCTTCTAATATGATGTAGGTGAATTATCCTTGACTTCAGTGCACCTTGTTTAGGTCTAGTTTCCTTTATTATTAGGGTAAAAACAGTAAATCATGTCATGAAGCTATTGAACCTTTCTATAAGATAATATATTTACAACAATGTAGCTTTAATAAGATGGATTGCACACACATATATAATAGGAATATGTGAAATACATAATGCTACATATATAATAATAAAATGGGAGATATATATGTAGATTAGGACTTGAACATATGAAATAGTAATAACTATACCTTTTCTCTATATGTCTAGTATTATAATTTATAAACTTTGAAACTAATTTCAGAGTTCAAACTAGCTGTATTGACACACTTAAATAGGATAGAGTGAAGAACGAACACTCTCATCATTCCTTCTATGCTGATAGTGCAAGAAGGTCCTGGAATTCTAAGAGAGCCAAGAAAAATCAAATTGACTAGCTCGTATATAGTAGGTAAGCAAACCTATAATGAGTCTTGCACTTTTCTTATCTACCATACTCAAATTGAACGCATCATTCTATATAGTTTAGAGCTCCCAAAGATATAGAAATGCTGAGAACATAAGAAAAGGTATTCTTTGTTGTGCTCAGCTTTCCCGGAGCTCTACTCTTCCCAGATTCAAAGCTAAAGAGGTTTTCTAAAAAATAAGATGCTAACAAAATGCTAACTCCAACGTATTCAGACATACTAAAACCTGAAAAGTTAAAGGGTTAAGACCAGCAGATGCACTATTTTGATGTTGCTAAGTTTAACATCTTCCTGTCTATCTGCTCCAACGAAATCTTAGGGTGTTTCCTGTCATGATAATTACAATAAGGTTAACCCCCCCCAATTTTTTTAACTCAGATTATTATTATGAACCTATTTCTGCATTTATGAATCTTGTGGCAATGCTATCTCTGGCAGATGAGAAAAATGCCCTGCTTCTTGAATCCAAAAGAAGGGAACTGGCAATTAATGTGGACTTCAGCAAGGGGCTTAGCAAGGTTTCTCATAATATTCGGTGGTCAAGAAGAAAAATACAGGTTAGATGATCGTATCATTAACATGGTTTGTAGCTGGCTGAAACAAGATTTGCCAAATGGAACTAATTAATGGATTGATATCCAGATGAAGGAGCTCTCTGCATGTTCTACAGCACTTTGTCCTTTTCCCAGTGCTGCCTTTTACCTATTATCAACAACTTGGATGCATGTATAGAATAGCTATTGAATGTATGGCTAAGATCCGAATACGTAAGAACACAGAATCAGGACATAAAATATCGGAAGAGATTGGAGTGAAGGGCCAAATCAAAGGAGATAGAGTTTAAGTAGCTTAAGTATAAAGTTCTGTACTTTGGTCTAAAATAATCTGTCCTGTTCAAAAATCGAACACACAAAAAATTGCTAGCCAGCAGTATGTGGAGATAGCTATTCGAAGAAGCTTTAAATGGTAAAAGAAACTTAAACATTAAATGTTAAGCAGCATTGTAAGAAGTAGCTATTTGTTGGGTTCTAGAAGAAATATCTGGCATCAGAAAACTAGGTCGAATCCCAGTTCTGCTTACTTTAACCACCTAAACGCTCTGATTCTTACTTGCTTTTCAGGGTTGTCATGAAGTTAAAATGCATCAACATGTCTAATGTCCAAATACTTGTGTGCAATAGATAATGACCTAGAAAAGTGACCATTTACAGTAAAATAGGTGGCTGTGCCAATCTGTCTCGTCCTAGAAAAGAGAGTGCTTGGTATGAGTTCCACACCTATAAGCAAACTGGAACTACTTCCAAAGAAAGTCACCACGCTGGACGAGGAACTTAGAAGAGAACATGAAGAACTGTGGTAGGAGCCGGGGATAACTGACTTGAAGAATAGCGAATTCAAGGGAGACCATATCTACCTTCCAACATGGGATGGTGTGGTGCGGGGCTTCTTCCTGGAGTGCTGAGTAATGAGCAAGCTAATACTGGAGGCTGGAAATGGCAAGAATGTGGGTCAGGGTGACCACTTGGTGGGGATGTTGTGAGTGATTTCAGCACAAGCGGTGGTTGGAGAACATGGCCTTTAGCAAAACAATCTGGTTGCCACCTATCTAGGACATTTCATGAAATGGTTCCTTCTAATCCAGGATCTCCACTATCTTGGGTCGGGCTGGTTTCTAGCCATAAAATTCTATCACTTTCACTCCAGGGCTAGGTCAAGCCTCTCATGTCTCCAATTTGCCTTCATTTACTGGTTTACACCTGCTCTCTACTTTCTTGAGAAACTTCTGGTCATTTAAAATGCATCTTTTTCTGAACCACCCAAGGACACAGTAGAAGGGGTAATTGGTGGACATTTGGCGGAGATGGGTCCTCAAAGCATGATTTCCTGGTTGCTGAAGACGGGATTAAGAGCTGGAATTTAAGAGCTCCAGAGTTGGAGCTGTGGACCAAATAAAAGTGGAGTGGGCATAAAAGGCCAGAGGTTTTAACTGAGAATTTAGGGCATTGGGGAGAAACAGACAACACTCCCCTGGCCTTGAACCTGTGAGCCTACTCAAGTCCTCAAAAGTTATTTGCTCAATGGAATGATTGACTGTTTTCCAGAGGCAAAATTAGGCCTGAGCAGGCTGCTAACCATCTTCAGCCTGTTCCAGATCATGACCGGGGAAAGTGCCTGGGCAACACCTCTGGCCACTCCCCTCCCAAGTGACCCCAGGGAACCATTTTTGTTGTGCGTGGGTTTTTTTGGTTTTTTTTTTTTTAAGCCTTTGGGGGAAAATTGGCTGCGTGCCTGTTGCCAAGGACGCTGCCTCCAGTTCTCGCCCCAGCTAGGGTGAAAGAGGACGCAGAGGGGGAGGAGGCTGCCGGAGAGTGGGGGGGGTGCGAAAGGTGGGGAGGAGAGGGCCTTGGTTCCTTACTGGCTGGGGCACGAAGGTTATTTGCATAACATTCTCTGACAGCATCTGATTGGCTGAAGCCAGAGGGGCGGCGGTGGGGTGATTACAAGGGCCCGAAGCTCAGGCCAGAGGACCATCCGTTCTGGAGTTACCCCGGTGGGCGTGCGCTGTAGCGCTGCCTGGGGGGAGCTGAAGAGGCCGCGTTTAGGAAGTTTTGCAGGCAGGTGCATACTATTTACAGTAACATGAGCCATCTTTCTCTTACAGTGTTTAAGAAATGTGAAAGAACAGAGACCGTAGTCAAGAAATTGGGAGATGGAGAGTGACCCGGAGAGCTGAGGAAGGAAGGAAACTGATCGGGATGGGGCGGAGGCCAAAAAGAAGGTTTTAGGAGCTTTCTCCCAAGTTGGGCTTTTAAAAATTTTTTTTCTGGGATTCTTTTGCTACATCACTGGGATTGCCGTCTTCTGCGAATTATTATCACACTTTGCTGGATCTGTGAAGAAGATAAAAAGAGGCAGAAATCTGGCATTTAATAAGTCAAATCTGAATATCACGTTTTATGCAGAGAAATAAAGAGGGTCTGCAGTCAGGGACAAAATTATAGACGATCAGCTCCTGGAAACTGAGTATGTGTTTTTCCAGAGTTGTATTCTTGCAATGTTCTTTGTATCTCATGGGACTTAGGATTTAAAATCAATGTGAATTTTGCACTCTGTTTTGTACTCTCCTGCTGCCTAAGCACTGGGGGAGGGCATGTGGCACATCACAGCTCACTTCCACATTTTCACAGTTTCAGATGCTTCACATAAACACCTCTAGTCTATGATGAGATTCTACACTCAGTACAATTGATCTTTGCAAAGTACTTTATTTACAATTTGCATAATAATTTTTACATCCATTTTCTTCTTCAACCTTGACCAAAAATTGGCACAGTTCATGGAGAAGGTCCATTTTATTGATGAAGAAACAGGCTAGAAAACTTTTTAAGTCTCCATGTTTGCAAAGAGGAAAGATGAAATTATTTTTATGCATCAAATTTATATAACATTATTTGCTCTACATTTTCTTTCCCTTGATCCTCCTAAAGACGGTGATAGTAGGTAAGTTGAGCAGGTGACATTATCCCAGTGTTAAAGAGAAAACTTGGGCTATGATCTGGAGCTAATAAGGGGGTGGAGGGTGTCCTTACACTGGGTTCTGTTTCCAGGAGTCACTGACTTGTGTACTGTTGTCAACAGGTCAGTCCTGGTTGTACCAAATCAGATTTTTATTCAAAGGACAATTAGGAAGGTGGCTTACCCCTAGAAAAATTTTATGTATGCATTAAGGTGAAAGAAAGAGGGAAAGAAATAAACTGCTTTATATGCTTCTCCCTCTGTTTGTGCACTTTTTATCCTGCGAGAAAACACTGCACTAAAAGCACCCTTGAAAGGCTTTGGAGAAAAGTGAGTTAAAATAAGAAACTTAAGTCTGCTTGAACACAATGATCTGTAGGACTGCTGGAGAACACTGGCCAATAGGGGACATGGGAAGGGAAGTGATATGGTTAGACAAAAGTGAAAATGAAAACTGGCTGTGCTTTGGAATTCCCAAAGTGAAATGTAAGGTGCAAGGCCCTTAAAAAGTTAAATCCAATGATTTGGTAAATAACCTTGTGCTTTAAGAATTACATTTGGAAAGAGTAATGCCCTCCAACCCCCCCCCCCACCATTAGTAGATACCTCTCCACTTTTCTGTTAAGTGATGAAAGACACCCGATGCCAGGCCTAACTACTGCCACACGCTCCTCACCCTTTGGCAGTCAGAAAGGCAATCCAGCTCGGGGTCTCCAGCATCTGAATTGCTGGACTTGAATAAAAATCAGGACCCATTGCCACATCCAATTTCTTAGAAAAAAATGTCGATTCGATGGTGGGTCGTTCTTCATCCCTCACAGCAGTTGTTACAGCAAAGATCGGGAAAGAACTACCCTTGAGCTAGGCAAAGGCTTTTGATGCCCCCCACCTCACCCCAGCAACAGGCCAAGCAAGACCAGGGCCACCACGGAACACGAGTCCACGTGCACCCAGCATGTCATGCCGGCCACCCCTCTTACATAAGAGTCCCGGGATGGAGTCGCTGAGCCTGTGGACTTCCCTCCCCGCCCCCCCAGCTAATAATAAACCGGGACGGTAGTTTCCGGGCCGTGGTCACCATAGATGAGAGGCTGGGGGAGTCACCTTGCCACCTGGTGGCATGCCTTCCCATCAGCTCACTCCCAAACCTTCGCCCGGCCCACGCAGCCCCTGCCGGCCAGCCCACCCTCTGGCCAGTCGAGGCTGGCGCCTTCTTTACCCGCGCAGTGCCCGGCCCTTCCCCAGCTGGCCGGTTCTGCGCCCGGCGTCGGCAGGGTGCGGCCGCTCCATCGCTCCTCTGCCCTGCCCTGCCCTGCCCCTGAGCCCTCCCTCCACCCGGGTATCAGGCGAGAGGCGGAGCTGGCCCGGCTCGCCCCGCCCCCGCAGTGGAAAGGGCCTGGGAGTGTTACTCGCGGTCATCCCAGCCCAGGCCTTTTATCTTGGCGCCGCCGGGGAGGCGGGAGGAGGAGACACCGGGGGTGGCCCTGAGCGCCGGCGACACCTTTTCGGGGCTCTATATATTGAGCACCTGGGATGGGTAGGGGGCCCACGCCACTGCCGACGCCCGCAGTCACAGTCCGGCCACTGACCGCAGCAGCGCCCGCAGGCATCCGCCGCCAGCTCCGGAAGCGCTGAGCTACCCAGTTGCGGGAGATCTCGAGGCGCCAGGGGAGGTGGGTACTCCCTCCCCATCGCTGCCCCGGCCCGCGGGGGCGCTTAGACTTAGACCTTTCGGGGGGAATCGGGTGGGGACATCCCTTCCTTCTCTGGGCGGCCCTCGGCGGACCAGGAGATGGGACCGCCCGACCGCGGGGAGCCCCCGGGGTAAATAATCCTTTCTTTCCTCCCGGTCTCCCTACCAGGTCCGGGCTCGACCCACCGACCGTGCGCCGTCATCGCGAGCTTCCGGACCCCAAAGCCAGAAGCCGCGCATCCCGCGGGCCCGGCTGCCGGAGCCGAGTGGGCGAGGGCGGAGGAGGAGCCGGGAATCCCGCCGCACCGGCTGTAGCGAGGCCCCGGCGCGGGCCTCCAGAGCGCGTGAAGGCGGGCGCTCCGCCCCTGCCGGCCGTCCCGGTGCCCTGTGTCACGGTGCTTCGGCGCCCGTGTGGTCACCATGATGCAAATCTGCGACACCTACAACCAGAAGCACTCGCTCTTTAACGCCATGAACCGATTCATCGGGGCCGTGAACAACATGGACCAGACGGTGATGGTGCCCAGCCTGCTGCGCGACGTGCCCCTGGCCGAGCCCGGGCTGGACAACGACGTCGGGGTGGAGGTCGGCGGCAGTGGCGGCTGCTTGGAGGAGCGCACGCCCGCGGCCCCCGGCCCAGGCAGTGGCAAAGGCAGCTTTTTCGCGCCCTCCCGGGACATGTACAGCCACTACGTGCTGCTCAAGTCCATCCGCAACGACATCGAGTGGGGGGTCCTGCACCAACCGCCCCCGCCGGCAGGGAGCGAGGAAGGCAGTGCCTGGAAGTCCAAGGACATCCTCGTGGACCTGGGCCACCTGGAGGGCGCGGACGCCGGCGAGGAGGACCTGGAACAGCAGTTCCACTACCACCTGCGCGGGCTGCACACCGTGCTGTCCAAACTCACGCGCAAAGCCAACATCCTCACCAACAGATACAAGCAGGAGATCGGCTTTGGCAACTGGGGCCACTGAGGGGGACACCCGCGGCTGTCCAGCACCCTTCCGGGCCCCATCTCTCACCCTCTCTCATTCTTCAAAGCTATTTTCTTTCTGGCTGTAGGGCGGGAGGCGCGGACTGCAAAGTCTGGGAGCTGCGTACATGCAGGGGGCGCAGCAGGGCTGCATGGTGGTGGGGGGACTCTAGGCGGCAGAAGGGGGCTCAAGGACCTCCCGAGGGCCGGGGCGGGGGCGAGAGACCTGCGTTCTATGCTGGTAGGAAGGGCCGGGCTCACGCCCTGCTTTCAGCCTGCGCCTTCCCTGGAGTTTCTTTTCTGTTCTTTATGGCAGAGAAGGGCCGAGAAGGGGCCATGCCAGGGCGCGGCGCCGGGTTGCCACACTTGGGAGCGCCGCCCAGAGCTGGGCGCTGGGGGAGGCGGGGCGTGCAGCCTCCAGCCGCCCTGCAGTTGGGCTGGTGGAGGCCTCGGCGGCATTGCTAGGATTGCATCAGTTTTCCTGTTTGCACTATTCCTTTTTGTAACAGTGGCCCTGTCTTAAGTATTTTGTACCTCTTCCTTGCTCTGAAACTTCGGCGATTCCATTGTGATAAGCGCACAAGCAGCACTGTCTGTGGGTAACCGGTACTACTTTATTAATGATTTTCTGTTACACTGTATAGTTGTCCTGTGGCACCCTTACCCCATCCCTTTTATGCCCCCACCCATGTGTGTAAATTGGCACTGTGCCAGCTTGTACAAAGCTTGCCACTCAGCCGTTGAAAATAATAGCATTATTATGAGAAAGTGGACTTATCCGAAATGGAACCAACTGACATTCTATTCGTGTTGTACATAGAATGATGAAGGGTTCCACTGTTGTTTTATGTCTGAAATTTATTTAAAACTTTTTTAATCCAGATGTAGACTATATTCTAAAAAATAAAAAAGCAAATGTGTTAACGAAACTCCAGAGAAGTTTTTGCTCTTTAATCCACCATTGAACCAGTTGGTAGTTAAATAAAAGTAAAGTCAATTGATTTTTTTTTTTTTTAGCACGAGTAAGCTTCGTTCACCTTCTGATATTTTCAGGAGATGGATAACCATCTCTGTAAGCATTCCGTTTTGCTTTGGAAGTTGCTACTGACAAGATTTCCTTCCAAGTTTTTCTAATTCAGAAAAAGGTAGGCCCATACACCTCAACATGTTCCTGACTATTTAAAGTTTTGGGGAAGATACCTATGTTGTGTTTTTTTCAACCAAGTCAACCAGTTTATAGGAGTGCTCAATTAACATTTTGAATTTTTTTGCGAAGTGCAAGCACAAACAGGCATTTGGAAGCATAAAAACTTAAGGCAGAAATTTCATTTGGCTACTGAGAAGTGAAGAACTGAAGAAACAGCAGCTGGTACTAGTGCACACACACCTTGCAGGTTTTTATTTACAAGTCTTTTATGTTGATCTTAGGAGATAATTAAATGTGTTATAACTTGTGCCTCTTTCACTAGCTCCCAGTGAAGGGTTAGGCTTTGTTAAGCGGTGTCCAGCATTTTCTGGTGAGCTAGTCTGCAATTCTGGTCAGCAGAGCTGATCCAGGCTGCAGTAGGGTCCTTGGGCACACCTCTTAGATGCCACGCTGATCCTTCCCTGGGATGGTGGCACAGGGGAAATGTGGTGCTCTGCCTCCTCCTCCCTCATTCATTCATTGTTTGGAGGGGTGGGGGTAAGAGTTAGATCAACTTCAGTTTTCAGTCATGAAGTCAGACATCCTCTAAGCTCATAGAGCTTGAATTTGACATGCATTTAACTGTAGTTAAAAAAGTCTTTTTTTTTTTTTTTTGCAGTGTGGGCAGCTGAAGTCTATTATCAACTTTTAGCAGCAGTGAAAGAACGGGGAAGTGTCAAAACTAGGGTGCCCGCCAGCCGTTGCCAGAGAAAGTTAACCATTAATGTGTAAAGATAAGCGGGGCAGCACCAGAAGTAAGGTACACAGCCTCTTGCTTTGGATCCCCTTGAAACTATCAAAAGTGCAAGCACAAAATACAAAAGTAGGAAACATAAGGCACATAATAGAAACACCAAGAATTTGGAGCCAAAATTGTGTGTTCAGATCCTCTTTTTACTACTTATTGTGAGTGTTTAACCATCCAAGATAGTTGCCACATTTGACATTAGACATCATAATAATGAAAATGCTTACTTCATGGAGTTGTAGCAAGAATTAACTAAGATGTTACAGGATGCTGAGGCTTTTATGTTTCTTGAGGCTGCTGAAGAGTCCTGCAGGTTTCTCTCTTTGTATTTCGGTTCGTGTTTCTCTCCCCACCCCCCCTTTCTTTCTCCAGGAATACATGAAACTTAACACAGTATGTCCATTTAGGGAACAACATCATTTCAATTATTTAAACTATTTCCTTTGTCAAAGTGTCGAGAAAGAACCTGAATTAAAACAAAAAAAAGTCATGTCCTGGCCAGATAATAGCAAGAATTTTATGAGATGCCAATGATGAGTTGTGTTTTTAGAATATTCTCGTGGTATGGAGATTGTAGAAAATACTGCATAGTGCATAAGATGTTGATAACAAAACTAAATTGAAAAGAGTTACCAATTTTTAACTTTATTTTTGAAAATATGACTTCACGTAACAGTATTTTTAGATATAAATAGTCATTCTGAGCTAGGCATAATGGTGATTAGATTTTTTATGAACCAGTAAAATGTCTCAGGCCTGGTAAATTCTAGTCCACTGAGAGTAGCTACGACTTAATTCAACATCAGTTTATGAAACAAAAGAAGGTCAAATCCCTGACAATCACCTGTGAAAACTTGTCTCAAACCATTTAAAATTTTGCTTTAACTTCTGAGCTAAAGTGGTAAGTGACTTCATATTTTCAGAAGGTCTTTCCTGAGGAAACTCAAAATATTTCATAGATTTTGAAAGTTGTAAATATGGTGGCATCGTCCTCGAAGAGTTCTCAGAAATGCCGCTTGTCTGACAGCGCCCACCTCCCCGGCAGGCGGTTAGTACAGAGAAGGCCCAGCCTGATGAACTGGGCAGAAAGGAAGAGCTTTGATTGGAATTGTTCACGCTCTCGATATTTACATTTAATGAGATTCTACTGCAAAAGCTACATGAAGGCGTGGAGGTCTGGTTTTCTCTTATAAAAACAGTTTTCTGCTTTGCCCACATGGGGTTTTTCATGTGTAACCTTTGCACAGGGTTCCTGAGTGGGCTGGCCTGACTCACTCTTTCTCTGAACACAAACCCCCAATGGGAAGAGAGCGTGCCTGGGCAGCTGGGATTATTCTTTGGACCAGCTTGAGAAGTAGTCTAACAATTTTTATTTAAATGAAAGTTATTATCATTTGTTTTTGGTTCATCAGTGCTCCTTATTTTTAGTGGCTGAATATAAATCGTTTAGAAAATAATGTCTTCCTTTCTCTCATTCTGTGGTCCTCAGGTGTTTGGAAACTGGACATCGGTTGGCTAGATTGAAGGGTCAAACCTTATATATTTTTTTAAAGAAAGATAGTTTTGTGGGACATCTAGTACATTTATGCTAACCATTACATGCTTGTGTGATTTATTTTGAAGAGTAAATGGGATATTAACAGAAGGAATATTTTCTTTAGGATTTCAGAGGTGAATTTTGTTCCCAACAAATAAAAAATTAAAGGTTGCTCTTGAATTACTCCTAACACTTTATTGGACCTCTGGTTAGTTCATCTGAAGCTGTGTAGAACTTTTTAGTGGAGATAATAATAGTCTACCACCAATCGCCATTTTTTTTACTAGAAGCCAGTATCATCCTTTGCCTCTTAAAAACAAGGATCATCCCCTGGACCCCCCTCCCACCACTACCACCTTAGAGTACCCCCACACTGACCCTTTTAGGGCCCTAGTTGTAGACCACACTTGTTTGACTTGTTACTCAGAATCCTTTGTCCAGATGGCCCAGAACCCATTCTAGGGACTTCAGAGGCATTTGCCCTGAGTTTATCCTTATGAAGGTGAACCCCCCTTAGATAGTGGACAGGGCTTAGACATGCAAACTGGATTGTCCAAGGATGGAGGTTGGGTAAGAAGAGAAGAGGGTGGGGCAGGGGCTGATGTCCTCCCACCCCCCACCCCCCACTTTTTCAGGACGAATAAAGGGTTTGCAAGCCTGCAGAAAAGAAAAAGAGGTGAAAGAAACTCAAGCTCTAAGGTCTCTTCCAGTATCAGCAAATGAAGAGTCCAAGGTTTTTCTCCTTAGTCCCCACATTCCTCAGGAGTCTCCTTGCTCCACTGAAGAATGTTAATTAAGGAAATGTTGGGTAAGGAAAAGGAAACCCACATCTGGAACACAGAACTTTTCTAGCTGCTTGCTATGCAGTGCTTGGATGGTGGCAATTATAGCAAAAACACAAATGGAATCATCTATAAAACTATAAAGATTTCACCTCCTTGAATTTTCTTCCATTCTTTTTTAAAAATTGAGTTCGCTGTTCTCTTTTTAGCGTCAAAAGTCTTGTTCAAAGTTGAAGCAGAAGACTAGTAGTTGAGCATCTGTCTAAACAAGGCCTGCTAAAACCACAACTAGCTCAGCAGCCCTTCCTGTTTTGCCATTCTCCGTTTTTAAGAGGAACATTTTTGTACCTTCTCATTCTTTTTCTTATACTTTATGACTTTGACTAATGTTTGAGAATGCTTTGCTTAGCAGTTTTAAAAATATACTTGCCTGTGTGCCCAACTTTAATAATCTCAAACTGGTAAGAACTTTGATTGGAGAAAGTCTTATCATCTAGTTAAGAGGTGGGTAACTTTCTGACCTTGAACTGTCTAGAGAAAGTGCTTTTGAATGCAGTCGATAAGAAGACTGGGAAAATACTAGCAAACATAAAGCTCAGGTCTTTATTTTAGCTAGCTAAATAAACAATGTTGGGGGGCATCTTCTAGATCTGTTTTACTTTTTGGTATCAGTCTTACTGGTGTTAATATATGCATTTCTATCAATGAGTATTCAGTTAACAGGATGAAACTGGACATCAGTCATTTGATGTCTTCAAAGGTAGGAACTAACTTTGTAGTTTGGTTTTTTTTTTTTCCTCTTGAATACCACACTGCTGAGGTAAAGAATATTGTAGCTTGTGGGTGAGCTTAATAGGGCAAATTAAAACCTGACTACTCTTCCACCATGTTGAAATACCTGACAGAACTTGTGGTGCCCGTGGATAATGGCTTTTTTCTCTTCTTAGCAGATACCTAATTGAGGATATTTCCTGTTTGGTAGTCAAGGAAAGACGAAAATGAAAGTATTACCTTGTTGGTTCTGACTGAGGTATTTAAAATGTGCCAGTTGTTCACAATGTGACATTAATTTTAAGCCCTGCCTCTTAAAGGGAACATATACATTGGGAAGGAACACATATATGCTCCATAGCAGTCAAACTATGTGCAGAATGCAAGGAGCGTAGTTAGTGCAGTATAGTCATTCAAAACAAGGTGTAGCATTTTGCGGCATGTCACTGACATTGCAGTTTGTAACTCATGGATGCTTTGGGGGTATGATTTAGTTTCTGTTGCGATACATACTTGTTGATAATTCCTTCACAGCTTAAATGTTGAGAGAGGGAAGTGCCAGAAATGTAGATGTTTAACCCAGGTGTTGGAGGTTGAGAGGAATCTTAGAAACTAGCAGCCTTTTGGGCTCCCTGGTGGCGCAGGGATTAAGTCTCAGTGCTATCAAGCTATTGCCCGCCACAGCAACATGAGTTCGATCCCCAGCCAGGGAGCTAACTCATATGGCGCAGCAGACCTCACCTGTCTCGCCCGCTGCTCCCCTCAGCAGTGTACTTCAGTAGATCTGCCTGTTCTGCTCCCCACTCTGCCTCTGGTGAATCCTCTCACCCCCTGCCCCCTGCAGCTCTGGCCTACACCCCAGTTCTTATGTGAATAAATAAATTAAAATATATCTTTTTTATTTTTTTTAAGAAACCAGCAGCCTTTTCTCTAGCAGGTTCAGGAGCAGAGGAAACAGCCTGCTCCCTGCAGCCAGTTTGGGCCCAAATGGGAAAATGAAGGCAGCAAGACAACAAACCTGCCTGATTTAGTCTTTCTAATTTCCCAGCTAGCGCCTCACCGCCCCTGGGTCAACAGGATAAAGGAAGTGAGGAATAAAGGCAAAGTATGTTTTAGAACAGACCTACCCTTTGGAAAATGGAGAAGTGGGGAGAAAATCCTCTCTGACAGAAGGTCAGGATACCTTTTTCTCTGACTAACAAGGCAGCAAATATTAGGCTGAAGTATATGAAATTGACATTTTTTCAGTCCAAAATGGCTGAATCACTCCTGATGCCAGCAATTAGGTCTCCCTCCATGTGGTAGTGCAGTAGGCCTTTCCTGTCAGCTTATGAAACTGTTGTTTGCCAACTCAGGGGTGGCCTGATTTTCAGACAGAAGGAGTAGGAGACAACAACAGACCAAAGGGGACAATTGCATAAAGGAGACACTAGAATGCAAGAAAGAGGAGGAGACTCAAAATGAAGACGTGGAAAAGTGGCTGTAGCAGTTGTATTTGCTATAAAAGACTGCAAAGTTATTTCTTTCTGGTTCTCATACGCCTCCACAACCTTGCCACCTCCCATCAAGTAATAGAATCTCCATCTCCTCCCCCTGGATTTAGGTGGGACTTTGTTTTCCCAAAGCAAAAGAGGCCACCACTGCCCAGGCTGGGCCATTAAGGGTGATGCATCCTGCTCTTGTGTGAGATACATGACTCCCTTGGCATGCTTGTCTGTGGAAACAGTTGCAATGCTGTCAGGGTGCCTGGGCCATCAGAGGTCACATGTAGCTGTTGCTCCTGACAGTCCCACTGAGAAACCAGCCACAGCTATTATCAGCGGCCAAATACGTTTGCAAAACTTCGATTGATTTCGCCCCCAGCCTCGGAGCCACTCCAGCTGATGCCAACTGGAGCCGAGACAAGCTGTCCCCATCGAGCCCTGCCCAAATTTCAGACTTGTGTACAAAATATTTTCAGTCTTTTAAGCCGCTAAGTGGCTTAATGGATATTTGGAACAGAGACCTTTCCTACATTTCAGGAGCCTGTAGAACTGAGTAAAAACAATTGATCATGTTCAGTGCAATAAGTCAGAGGAAAACGAAAAATATGGGATTGCTTCACTTACAGGAGGAATATAGGGGAACCAAATAAGGGATCAGGGAAAAAATAATAACAATAAGAAACAAAACAAAACAAAATTAACAGGCAACTATAAATCAGAGGAGGGAGAGGGATGAAAACAAGGGTGAGAAGAGCACAAGGAATTATGCTGATGGTGCACGGGTGATTCGGTGGGGGGTATTCTATGGGACTACACCTGAGAAAAGAAAGCAGACATTGTACAAAAATGAACAATGATGTAAAATGTAAATAAATAAATAGAAAAAACACAATTGAAAGTAGAATATGGTTGGTCTAAGGAACAGCATCTCTTCTCTCAGCATCTCTCTCTAATAAACTGGGAACCTCTGGAAACATTCATCTGATCTGATGGCTGGTGTGGAGAATCAAAGGATTCAAAGTGAGAAATGATTAGAGATGCTCTGATTAACATTGTATAGTTCCATTAAAACTCACACAGTAGGCAGAATAATGTCCCCCCAAAGATGTCTGTCCTAGTCCTTGGGACCTAGGACTATGTTCCCTTCCATGGCAAGGGGCCATTAAGGTTGCAGCTGGGATTGAGGTTACTGATTACCTGGCCTTCAGGTGGAGAAATTATCCAGATGAACCCAATTTAGTAATCACAAGAGTCTTTAAAAGTGAAAGGAAGAGGCAGAAGAACCAGCATCAGAGTGATTCGATCTTGCTGAATTTGAAGATGGAGAAAAAGACCATGAGCCACAAAATGAAGGCAGCCTCTAGAAGCCACAAAATGAAGGCAGCCTCTAGAAGGAAAAGGGAAGGAAACAGATTCTTTCTGGAGCTTCTAGAGCCATGCAACTTTTCCAGAAGTCAGTGCCTTGATTTGAGCCAGGCGACCCTCATTTTAGACTTCTGGCCTCCCGAACTTTAAGGTGCAACTTTGCATTGTTTTAAGCCATCAAATTTGAGGGAATTTGTTACAGAAGCAATAGGAAACTAGGACAGTCGGCCTCTAGCATGTGTCCAGAAAACAAAGTTTATATACATACGCTTGGCACTTACCGTTCATTGCTTTTGAGTTGGCTGAAATAAACAATTTCGAGCACAACTTCCCGAAAACAGTATTGAAAGGTTCTATTAGTCTTGTGTTGTGAAAGAGACTTTTTCTTTTCAGCTCTAATCCTGGTGACAGTAGCCCTGTATAAACACACCACTTACGGTGCTGCCATTGTATTACCAAGAGGGCTTGTTTCAAATGTAGCAGCATTATTTATTAGAAATCTTGTGGTGGAGCTCTTAGATCCACTCTCTTTTTTAAAGTCCCACTATTTCCCTTCTAAAAAATACGTTGTGATCTTCACATACAGCATTTACTTCCACGACCCCCATTTCATTGTTATTTTTGGTTTTGATTTAGCTATAACGACACATAGTAAAATGGACAGATCTCAAGTATCGGCTCGTTAAGTTTTAACTAATGCACTCACCCATGTAACCAACACCTCAATAAAAGTATAGAGCATTACCATCACCCTAGAAAGTTCTCTCATGTTCCTTTCTGATTATCTTCCTGTCCCCATGTCTCTTTCCCCAAACAACCACTATTCTGAATTTTCTATCCCGATGTATTAGTTTTGCCTGTTCTTAAATTTCATATAAATAGAGACACACCGTAGGTAGTCTTTTGGGTCTGGCTTCTTTCCCTCAACATAATATTTCTGACATTTACCTACGCTCTTGAAGTAGCTCATTCCTTTTTATTGCTGAACAGTCTTCCATTTTATAAATTCCCACAATCTACCTTTTTTCCCTTCATGAATATTTAGGTTGTTCATATTTTTTCTTTTAGCTATTATGAGTCAGTGGAAATAGCATTCATGTTCAAGACTTTCTTTTGGATAAAGACAAAGGAATGGGATTTTTAGTTTGTAAGATAGAGTCTGTCAAGGGTTTATCACAGTGTTTCAACCATTTATCCTCATGAGCAATGGATGAGAGATCCAGGTGTCCAGCGCGTTTCAGTGATGTCTTCATTGCTCGTACCTGGTCCTGTAGCTCTCATTGAATGGTGATGTGTTAGGGCTGGGGTGGAGCACAAGGCTTTTCAGTGGCTAGAAGCATATTAAATGTTGTCTTGGTGAACCTGAGGGTTGTAATAAAGAGAGGTAGTTGTAGGAAGGCGGTAGAAAGAAGGAGGAAGAAAAGGTGAAAGCCAGTAGTGAAAGAAAATCAGGATTTAGCGTTAAACAAGCTGGACTTAGCTCCAGTTCTTTCAGTTCATTCTGTTTCTGGGGGAATTAATTTACTTTTTGGACCTTTAGTTTTCTCTTTCGCAAAATGGGGCTGCTACCACACAAGCCTAATAGCAATAGCAATAAACTAACACTCAGGACACATTCACTATGTGCACTTCCTTCTTCATAGGAACAAGGAAGAAGGAAGTCATTAGTTCTATGACTGGCACAAACCTCATGAACTATCTCATTTTTTCCCTCACAATGACCCTATGAAGTAGGTATTAGTTTTTCAGATGAGTAAATTGCCTCAAAGACTCTGTGTGTGTGTGTGTGTGTGTGTATGTATGTGTGTATGTATGTATCCCAATATCTATTCTCCCCCTTTCCATCAATTTGTAGCTGAGAACATGGTCACCCTAACTCAAACCTGTAATTCTCAGCTTCCCTTGCAGCTAGGAGTGACCACGTGACAAAGTTCTACCCAATAAGCTAAAGTCAAAAAAGTTTCATACCTTCTAGGAAGTGATTTTAACGGATGAGAGAATGAATACCTCTGTTCCTTACTTATTCTCATTGAATGGAATGAGACAAAACAGTTGGAAACCCAGTAGTCATCTTCTATATATGTGTTGAGAACAGCAGTGCAACAGGAAAGAAGGAAAGCAGGTTTCTGATTGTCCTTGATGGCCTATCTCTGGACTTTGTTTTCAAAAGCCAGGAATAAGCTGACACTAAGCCATTTCTGCTACTCACGGTCACATCTAATCCTAACTAATACTGAAACAAGGGCTTAAGGAAGTTGTTTTAAGGAAAAGCAACTCATCAAGATGTTACAGAGATTAAGTTACACCTTGTAAAACCTATGTTCTCACATAGGTTTTATTTAATGTTTGCTAGTTATCAGTTAAATACAAAGGCCTGAAAAAGAAAACTAAGGAAGCCTTTAAGGAAGAAGAGCCTTTCCTTTCACCTTATTTGTTCTCTTAGGCTTTGTAGGACAATGCAATAAAATTTTGGGTTATTCTGACTCATTATTTAATCTGTGAATTTCCCAACCTACTTTTTCTTCCCTTTTGCTTCATAGTATATGCAGTTATGAGAATTCACACTAGAAGCTTTTGATTCTTGTTAATAACAGTCATAAAAACTTTTAAAGAGCACAGACTCAAATTCAAAGCAATCACTCCCGAATTGGGGCTGACAGGAAGGCAGCTAAAGAAACTGGAGTGTTCCCACTTTCCAGCCCTCCCCAGTGTGGTGTTGAGAGGCAGAATAAGCAGGAAATGGGGTGTGTGGGGTGGAGCAACTGGGAAAGACTCTCCAAACATTCTGCACCTGCTCAACACAAACTCAGAAGGAGCAAAGTTCTAAAATAAAAGGTCCAGCCTCTCCCTCCCTCCCTCCCTTCTGTGTTAAGGTGCCCTGGCACCAAATGCAAGAACTCAGATATGGTTCCAAGAATTTCCAGTCTAGCAGGGAAGATCAAATATAGACAAAACAACCCAGCAACACCGTGAGATACTGGAGTTATGCAGGACTCTGGAAACACATAAGAGGAACTTGCAAGGATGCAATGCTTTAGTCAGTAAAGATTTATTAGGCTCCTATTATGTGCCAGGCATTGACCTACATGCTGATGATGATGGTGAACATTATACAGTCCCTGTCCTCAAATGCTTACAGTCTAGAATAGGATACAGACAAGAAAACAGGTAATTGCAAAGCAGCCTATTAAGTGCTATGATGGCTGGGTGTGGAGCCCTATGGGGGCTCAGAGGAGAGGCCCTAAACCGGTTCTGGAGATGGATGAACAGTCTTCTGGACAAAGCAGCTTCTATGCTGAAATCTGATGGAACAGTGGGGATTAGTTAAAAATGAGGTTGGGATGGGTTCTCTGGGCCTATGTCTGAGAACCTGGGAGCAGAGATGGGTAAAGGGTGCTAGGTAAGGGTGGACATAAGCAGAAGCAATATTAGGAAAAGATTTTTTTTTACCAGCTAAGGATCTGCCTCCCAATATGATGGACTGAGAAGGACACATCCCTTCTGTGATCATCCTGCCCGATGCACACAGCTCAATATAACCACGAGGAGACACCAGCCACATTAAATTGAGGGACATTCTAAAATATAACTGGTCTAGACCCGTCAGAAATGTCAAGGTCGTGAAAGGCAAAGACTGAGGAACTGTTCCAGAATAAAGGAGACTAGAGAGATGGGAAAATGGAATGCCAGGCGTGATCCTGCACTAGTTCCGGGACCAGTAGTTTCAGCAACAGCCCTATCTACACCTGTTTCTCTTTCGCTCTAAACGACATAGTTTGCTCAACTAGAAAAACCTGAACAAAGTGTGTACCTTAGATAGTTGGTTTCTGGCAATGTTAATTTTCCTATCCTGATCATTGCGCTGCAGTTGTATGACTCATTCTTATACCTAGGAAAATATGCACGGAAGTATTTAGGGTTAAAGGGGTATTGTGCTTACAATTCTCAAATGAGTCAGGAAAAATAAAGGGGAGTAAAATGGAGTTTCTGGGTGGCAGGTCTATGGCAAATTTTTTAGACTAATCTTGAAACATTTTCCCATAGGTCACAAATGATTTCAAAACAAAAAAATGAAAAATACTTTGGACTTCTTCTGAGGGCAATAGGAAGTGTCCTGGGCTCTCAGAGGTCTTCGTGCTTTTGAACGGTGCCTCCCGCGGCAGTGCGGCAAATGGCTCAATTTGGACTGATCGCCGGTCCACAGGCTTTGGTGATAATCCAGGTGGGTGGTGATAGTGGCCTAGGCAAGTGATGGCAATGAAGAAGCAGAGAAGTGGACAGATCAGTGAAATATTTAGGAAGTAGGAAGCAAGGGGCATGGTCAGGGTATTATGATGGTTATAGAGAGGGAGGGTTCCGTGGTGCCCTTTGGGACTCTTTCTCTTTGGGAGTGACAGTGAATCTGCATTGAATTTGTTAGAGAAGCACTAAAGAAGCAGGTATTAGAGGGAAAGATGATTTTAGCTTTAGCCCTTACCTCCAAGCCAGCTCTCGCTGCAGCCTTTCCCATCTAAGTTCATGGCACCTCCATGCTTCCCATTGCTTGGGCGCAAGCTTTGGAGACACACTTGATCCTTTTTCTCGCATCTCACCTCCATTTCATCAGGAAACCTTGTTGCTCAGTCTTCATCAAGTACTAAGTGTCTGACCGCTTCTCACCACCTCCAGTGATACTGTACCGGTTCAAGCCTCCACGATGTCCCATCTGGATTATTCCATAGCTTCTTGACAGGTGTCTCTGCATCTCCACTTCCTCCCTACTGTAGCCAGATGGGTGTCATTAAGGACAGAAGTCATCCAGGGCCACTTCTGTATCCAAACTACAGTATTTCCGTGTCAAAACCAAAGACTCCAGGATCCTACCTGGAATGATCTTGTACAACTCTGACTTCATCTCAGACTTGGCCCCTTGCTCGCTCTGTGCCAGCCTCCCAGACGCTTCGATTCTCTTTGAATTTGCCGGGCACGCTCCGGTGTTTGGGCCCTCCGTTTGCTGTTCTCTTCTAAAACACGCTTTCCTCAGATAGCATTTTAATACAAAACCCTGAAATGACAAAGATTTCCACGAGGCGGAATTGCTTCTTTCTTCCACATGAAGGAAATGAGAAGGTGGGGTATCAGGGGGGCTGCTGTCGCCCACGAAGGCCGGCAGGCCCCAGGCGTAGATGCCTTTGCTGCAGTAGCTTCAGCCACTTGCAGGAAGGATCGTTCGCTGCACAGGTAATTGCGGGGGCCCGGTACCATGTTGATATGTCCCCTGCCAGCGGGAGGGTAGGCAGAGAGAAATGGCAGAGTGTTAAACTCTCAAGTGAGTTACTTCCGCCACAAGCAGCAATCTCAGCCCTTCCACCAATAATTTTTGCATATAGTTTTTGAATATAATTTATTCACAACTTAAACTCTGAAAGTTTTTAGAAGGACTTTGGCTTTTCATTGAGAGACTTTATTTAGTGGCTAAAAAGCCTGGAAAATGCAGTTATTTCTTTCATGTGGCAATGTGTCCAGCTAAAAACTAGAGTTCTGTTACTAAGGAGAAAGGGGAGCACGGGTGTTGGCATAGGGAGCGCGCAGGCTTTGCTGCAGAGCTCTGGCTTCTCGCGGTGGTGATTTCACCATCACCTTACCCGTGGCCAGCACAGCCACAGGGCCTGGTGCCACATTGTCCTTCTTTGTGGCAGGAGGTGGGTGGTGGGGAGTCTAGGGTGCAAGCGACTGCGGTGACATAGGAAGGACAGGCTAGGAGAGAGGGTGTGGAAGCCGGGAACACGTCAGAAAGGGGTGGAGAAATAAATGCAAGAATCAGAGTTCTGGTCTTTGATGAATCTAAGACTAAGCAGTTTGAATCCTACCCCTGATGTTTATCTTTGTTTCTCTTTCCTCCGTAATCAGACGCGCTCAGGGTGGTCTGTGTGTGATTTGGCAGGACAAGGCGTGGGGAGGAGTTCTCCCAGACCCAGGGGTGAAATATGTGCATGTTCAGAGTTTCTCATATTTTCCATTTCTTTTTCATTTTCGTTTCGTCAGGCATCGGTAATGTGGTTTAGTCACATCTGATATTATCAAGTGCAACTTGTACAAAGAGACCCAGTGTGAGTGAAGTTTTGTAACCAAGAGCTAGGGAAGACTTATGATTATGACAAGTTGCAATAGTGTATTTTCTCTGTGAAAGGAATGTGTGTATTATATATATTCATCTATTTTAATAAACTAGCAAGATTGAGGTATTGCAAGAGTTAAAAGTTAGCCACTAGGAAACTATTTCCTAGAATTTGGCATATTCGCAATTGCCTTTTAAAATCAAGGCAGGCAAAATATACATATTGTAATCTAGCCCAGAAAGAAGTCTCCAGAGAGATTCGGTATTCTCCAATCATTGGTTATCTTTGCATGAGTGACAGGAGGAATTTCATTTTTGGTATCTCTTTAAAAAGTGTTAGCTTCTATAACTTTTTTAGTGTCCATAGACCCTTACCCTCCAACCCAAGACAGGACAAATAACTAAGAGTGATGGGTATTACCCAACCAGGAGGCAACTGCCATACATGGTCAAATGCTCCCATGTGACTCCAGTGATGGAGCTGGCACCACTGCAGTGGCGGAGCATGCGTTGGAGGTGGTGGGGAGAGGGAGTCCATATTTATACCACCTCTAGAGTTACCAAGAGGCTGTTCTAACTCGGTTAGTTTCTTTGGGGGAGGTGTGTTCCGGTCCCAGTGTCAGATGTGCTTGCTTCCATAGCTTCGTCATCTTTCTTTAGCGATAGTTTGTGGCAGAAGGTAGGTTCTGAAATGGGTAGTTTCCCTTTTTGTTGTAGGGTAATGTCTAAGCAAGAGGCCCCTGAGATTACTCTCTTCAGAAACCCAGGACACCATCATCAGACCATAGCAAACGTGACGATTCTTTCTAAAATTTTCAACTCATATCAAGATTCACCATGCAAATACTTATTTGGGGGAAGAAGGGGGGAATGGTAGGAATCTTTGAGGCACAGAACACTGGGAAATGGAGATTGTTCTAAACACCTAAGCCAACAGGGATATGTACTCTTGGCAAAACATTTAAATGTATGTTGCATCTGGAGCAAAAGAGGAAGGCAGAAGACGGGGGCTTGGATGCTGAACCAGGGAGTAGTGGAGCCACTGAAGATGAGACACCATGACCAGTCTGGAAAGCAGCTCTGATGATGGCAAGGAGACCATGGGGAGCATGACAGAGCTGGCAGGATACATCTACTCTTGAGGAAAGGGTGGGAGTCCACTCTAAGGTCAGGGTCCAAGTTTATGAGACAAATAGACAGGAGAGAGTCAATGTCAACATTTGCCTCTCAAAAAGGTAGAAATAAAGGTCTTGATATCTGTGTTTTGTAGAATCAGATGCATTTCCACCTCAGCAAATTAATTCCTTCCCCAAAGATGTGTTTCTAATTCTGTAAAAATAGCAGAATTCTCTAATATAATGCCTGGTAGGAATGTTAGACTTTTCTCCATATAAAGGTTAATTTCTTAGTAGCGATTATTCACTCCTGGAAATACACTATTGTCCATAGTGGGTTCCAGAGATCTGATGGTTATTCCAGCATAGAATAAATGTCTGCATTTGTTGAATTAAACATTTTGCCAAGAGAAACCATTTCTTTTTTCAATGGAGACAATAATCTTATTTATTACGAATTTCATATAATGTAATATAATAATGCATATAATATGAATTAAAAGAGTAAGTTCCTATTTTTGATAGGAATTCCTTGCCCAAGGTGAGCTTATACATTCATTGACACCAGGTTTGACAGTTCATGTCATCATGGGTGTCACTATTAGAGCAGAAAGAAACCCTGTGATTCCATTTTACTTTTGGCTCTGGTGACAATGTTACCCTTCTATCAATGGCAGGGCAATTTATTTTGGCCATTTTAACAATAGAATGATCTCCACTTATTCTGCACATTGTGCTTATCAAGATAAGGTTCATTCACAGATCCTTACAGTTACGATATTTGGATTGTATTCAACTTGAGAAGTAGCATCTTTTGTTTTTCAATCATGCAAATGAAAATGCAGAAAAATAAGCTACTGTGATATGTGAATCTGATATTTTAGTTACCCAGGTCAAAAAGTTAAGGTTCCATTTTCTTAGCAAATATAATTTGCAGATGACTTTATTGTTATTTGTATGTGTTTCTGGAGTGAATTGGGGCTCTTAAAAAATCTTCACACCAAGAGGGTTACTGAGGTTCGTGCTATTAGGCTGACATAGGCAATGTCCGCTATGATATGTTTTGCCTAGTTGAAAAGCAGATGATTTTATGACCTTATCACATGAACAAGGGATGGATTTCACTGAGGGGTATTGTATAGGAAGAGATTGTCAAATCCTGGAAACCCATATATAAAAAGAATAATATGATGCATGGAAAAGTGACCAGCATAGTGATCTTTATTGTATGACAAGGAAATACCCACGAGATGACTCTAGTTACCCCTTAGGAAAAGAAGTGAGGTGCTCTGCTAGAACCTTCCTCTGGCAATAGTTGTACCTGCTCTCAGCTTCCCATGATGGTTTCGGATCAAAGTGACATATACTCCCTTCAAAGTTAACTCCATTTGTACATACTTTCTTCCCTAAGCAATTTCTTTCCATTTAAATAACCCAAGCTGGCTTTAAAAAGTCTCCCATGAGTATTAACTTGTACATGATGCTTAACCACTTAGTAAACATTAAAGTGTCATTGAATGCTTAACCTTACTACAGGGGGACATAAATCTATGTGAAAATAAAGATGTAAAAGGAAATGCTAAATTTTCATCGCACTGTAACTAAAAAAAATTAATGAAGACGTTTTAGTTTATAATTCTTGTGAAGTGAGTAGTAACTGTATATATGAAAAGAATTTCACAAATGCTTCTAAGCCAGTCTCTCCCCATCCCCCAGGATTACTTTGAAGAGAGTTAAAACACTCTGATGAAAAGGTTGCTTATACAAATGTATGTAGTCTATTATTTATGTGTATACAGAAAACCGGCATAAATTCAGAAAAGGTTAGAGCTGAAGTAAACCTTAGGGATAATATAGCATATTTTCCATCAACTAGTCTGTGACAGAGGCAAGATCAGAACTTAAGTCTCTCAACTTCTAGATCTTTGTTCCTTTTATTACACTGAGCTTTTTATTGTGTATTTAATTTTTTGAGAAAATCAGTAATCTTTCAATGCTTAAAATTTTATCCTTACATATGAATTTCTAAAATGTTAGAAATATCACAAGTTTCTATGGGAAAGGGTCATTTCATAATATAAATCATAAATAATATTTAAACCTATGCAATAACTTTCTTTACCTCAAACATGGGTTAGCAATGCGTATTATAAAATAAATCTTTACTTTCAACCTTGAAAAGATTTCATTTTTCTTTTCTTCTTCCTTGACAGTCATGCTGAGCCCTTATTTAAGTCAGAGATTAAATTTCCAAACTCATATAGGAAAATAAATGTTCAAAGTTTTGGTAGTACAACTTTAAGGAATATCCAAAGTCCTTCTTTGTCGTTGTCTCATTCAGATCATAATAAATATTTCATTCCCAATCTAATGGATTTGGCTTGGAGGTACCTTACATAGCCATATTGCGATGTTAGGGTTTGGTTTGTTTTAAAAATTTATAGCAGTTCCAAGCAGAAGTTAGATCTGTTCTCACAACTGCCAATACCGCAGGCCATTTTCTATAAACATCTTCTCAAAAAAAAAAAAATCAAACACACATTACCCAAAGGACCAGAGACACAGCTGTTTCTGGTTCTGATCTTAAGAGACATCAACTTTTTCTTGGCAAAGTGCAAGTGAGAAGGGGACTGATGAAGTCTGATCACCTATTCCAAGGAGTTCTGCCTGGGGATGGAAAAAAATAGAAGAGGATGACTCTGACATCACTTTCCTATTTAATTCAAAACTTATTTCCTTGCTGGGATGAGAAAGTAGAAGTAGTGAGAGAATCCATATAGCCCAAAATGAGATAAAGAACCATTTATTTCTTTTTCTTATTTAAAAAATGTAATCCCTTTGAGTTAAACTAGTACTTTCCATGTGACCCAGTAATTCCTATCCTAGGTATTCATCCACGAGAACTAAAAACATATGTCCACACAAAGATTTCTACACAGTTTTCCTTTTATTCCTAATAACCCCAAACTGGCCCAAACCAAGTGTGTATTATTAAGGTCTAGTATAGCCATACAGTGGCTAGTCAAAAATAGGGACAAGCCACTGATATATAAAGTGACGCAGGCAACAAGTACCTTATAATAAAAGTTGTTATTTTATCCTATTTTTTTTTCATCCATGTTCTATAATACAATCTCCATGAAGGTAGGGATTTTTGTTGATTTCATTCACTGATATTTTCTAAGTACCTGGAAACAGTGGCTATCATATGGGAGGTGCTGATTAAATATTTGTTGGATTAATGAATGAAGTTGTGTACTTCACTTTAGGCTCTATCTACCACCCAGAGTGTGGATGACACTCTGCTAGGGACAGAAGACTCTGGCTCAAGGACATATGTGCAAGTTTCTAATAACCCAACAATTCCATTGGTCCAGGCAGGCAGATAGTCCATTGAAGTCCCTAGTCGTGGTGGACTGAAAGACAGCCAGAATATTTTGATACTCTTTCCATAGAGGGGGTGGGGGCATGCCTCCTTCCCTGGAATCTAGGCACGTTTTGTTCCATAATTGCTTTAACCGGTAGAATATAACAGAAATGAGGTCGTGCCATTTTGCAATCCCACACCTTAAGAGCAAATGAGCCACTGGGCAGGACATATGACTACCCTGAGGCCACTAGGCTGTGAGATGCTCAGACTCCATGGAGAGGCCTTGAAGACGAATGTAGCATGTGGAGAAAATAGATAACACCAGTTATGGAGAAAGTTTCTTGAGAGAAACTCCGAAGTTTGGAGAACAAAACTAGAAACTGTATGGGGACCGTGAAGTTTTGAATTCAGTGGGGTCAATTACTATTGTATTTTCCTCTCCTTTGTTCCAAGAAATGAAATTGAGAACTGCCTGCTTTAAACTGAGAAGAGAAAGGGGAAACTTACCTCACCGATGAACCCAACAAATCCCTGTTTGGGGTGATATGTAACAAGTGGGTCCAAAAGGTTGCCATAATACCTTTAATGGCTGCCGAGGTGACCTATCACCAAAGTACCCCAATGCTCAGCTCTGGGTATTCACCTCCCTGTATAGTCTTTCCTTGAAGAATACGGTTGACCTGAGAAACCAATAGGCTAGTGTGAGATGTTGGAGTGTGATTTCTGAGGTTAGGACATAAATAATATTGCCACTTCCATCTTGCTTCTCTTGAACCACTTTCTCTGACAGAAGGGAGTTGCCATGTGGTGAGGATACACAAGTAGCCCTATGAGAGGTTTAAGTGGTGAGGAACTGAGGCTTCCTGCCAACAACCAGCATGGATTCTCCAGCCTCACTCGAGCCCTCAGATGAACGCAGTTCTGGCTGCTAACATCCTGACTGCAGCTTTGTAAAAGTCCATAACCCAGTATAACCTAGCCAAGCTGCTTCCAGATTTCTGACCCATCAAAAATATGTAAGATAAAGAATGTTAATTTAAAATTTAGGGGTAATGTGTTAGACAACAATAAGTAATGTAGACTCTTCCCCTCTGTTCTGTATTTATTTTTGTTTCTTTGCTAGTATGATGGTATGTTTACTCAAGTGGAGCTTGTATTTGGAACTCATAACTTGAACAACAAAATTGTTTTCTGAATCTGTGGAGTCTCAGGAAGCTAGATGGTACTTGACTGACAATCTGTACTTCCTCTAATGCTAGATAGGCCCCACTTTGTCAGGTGCCTTACAGAAACCAAGCTTTTAGATGTGACACTCATTAGCTAACCCAAAGGTGCCTATTAGACTGTTGTTTTCTGAACATATTACTAATATTCCTATTTCAGTCTTTTGAAACTCTAATTAAAAAATATATTTGTATGGGGAAATCCATTCTGAGGCCCAATGGGGCCATATCTTCAGGACATGTTTTTCTTTGTTTTTTTTTTTTTTTCTTTTTCCCAAGCACGTCCATGAACAGACCTACAAAGAAGAGGCATAGCAAAGGAGTGAGAAAATTAGAGACTCCTATTCTTAGTAGTGCAAACCAGCTGTAGAAACTCTTAATGCTGTGACTTGGGTCTTGCTTTTCCTGCTTCCTTCCCAGAGAGTGTTTTGGCAGTGACACCAGAAACGTCTCTCCCAGGTTTTCTTAGAAGTTACTTTTCTACATGAGTGGTTCTTCAAGTGTCCAGAATTAATTAATCAGAACACAGGCAGTTGTCTACACCCCTGGGAGGAAGCTTTTCCTCACTCCCCATCTGCCCAGCTGGCTGTGCTTTCAAAGTTGATGACTAGCTAGATATAAATGGATTTGGAGTGGTAAAGAAGAATCCTAAAAAGTCAAGTTGCCTGCTGAAGGAAAGAGTAGACTGATAAGAAAGGGGATAATTCCATCAAATTTAAGGACTCCTTGTCAACTGGGGCTGGAGAACCCAAGAATGGGTTTCTGAGTGAGAAATGTGTTATTATCACTCCAGAAGTGTATAAAGTGGACAATTAGCAATGAATGATCTCTCTTACCAGAAGGGTTTTCATTTTTTCTCCTATAAGTTGGGTACTGGATCACAGGCGCTCAAAAATATTTCGTCCAACTCTAATTGTCCACAAAGAGCCGTTTAACTGGTGTATTTCCTTCCCTAGATAATACACTACCCTAACCCCACTTTAACGCGAATCTCTGAGCTTTTAATAGCTGCTGTCTTTACTTTTATTGTCTTGTGTGGATGATGGTAGAGTAATGCAAGTTGATTCTGTTTTTCTACATCTTCCTTCTCTTCATAAAATTTCATAAAGCAGGTTTAGGCCCAACTTGAATATCTCATGAATATGTAGAAAAGTAGTTAATTACATTTGCATCAAAATAAGTTCAATAGAGCTGAGCAGAAACAGCAATATAGGTTAAAAGTAACTCCGATTCATGGACTAGGAACAGGGTGGGAAGTGAGATAATTTATAGCCGATGGGCAGCTGGAAGGGTAGTGAGTTGATAAGGCCACAGTCACAGACATTTAATTGATGGCTCCACTGTCTATATATAAACTGTGTGTAAATAAGAATGACTATTTTGAGCACAGAGCTCAATATGACTGTGTGATTGAATCACAGAAAAAAGTGATGGCAAAAAAGAATCAATTTAATCCTCATAGTTTATGTTGCTCAGACTCCTACTAGTTGAGAATGTTTTCTCTGCCATGGCTTAATGAATACCTTATTTTTATGACTCAAGTGGAGAAGCTTCTACAACAGTGTGATAACAACATGACCACAAAACTCTACCTAACAATTATCCTTTGCAGGCATGCTCCAGTCAAGTCTCTTATCCAAACAAGGAAACAACAACCATAAAAATGACCCATACGCATGTGTGTGAACTTGGCTTCTGCGATGTGTCCACATTTCTTTAGCTCAGGTTGTATGCAGGGTGCAGATGCCAAATGCCGAGTATTTTCAGGTGTGTCCCATGTGATGTGTCTACAGTAATTCAGATGGAGAATTTTATCGGCCTAATTTGACCCCATTGGGAAGGTCTATGTGGATCTCTGGCACATGGTGATTGGAGATGGTTGAGCATCTTCACAAGCACGAGAAGTTGTATACACCTGCTAGTTCAAAGGAATGGAGAGGAGGTGTCCAGTCCCATGCAGGATTATAGGAAACAGACACCTCAATCCATCCTTAGGACACCAAACTCATAGGTGAATTTAGAGAAACGCCAACAAAGAAACATACAATCCTTTGGGATCCTAGCAGAGCACGTATGGCAGGGCTCCCAGCCCGCACTCAGAGCAAACAAAGGGCCGTCACTGCTGCAAAGCCCGCGTTTATTATGGGATATGGATGTCTCTCCCAACTTTGTTTATTCTTAACAGCACTTCTGTTTTTCTCTTCATAAAGGGAATTTATTAATCATAGTAGAAAATAGGAAATATGTTTAAATTATAAAGTAGAAAACAACAGTTCCCCACAGAACATCCCCTCAGAAATGTAAACACTGTTAATATTTGATCCATTCCATGAATACTTTTTTCCCCAGTGAGTGTGGGTGTGTGTTGCCAAATTCAGGTTAAATATGTACAATTTTCTCTTCTGTCTTCATTCAACATTAAATTTTCACCCTGACATTGAAATTTAACTTGAATGCATATTTTATAGTATAGAGATGCTGGGTGAGTAAGTGCTATGGAATTGAACAGATCCCATTTCTACTCCTGATTCTTTCCACTTCCTGTTCTGTGAATGTGTAAATGACCTCAGTTTTACCATTTATAAAATGGGGATATTAGTTACTTTGTACGGCTTTTGAAGGACTAACTGAGGTATCTGCAAAGCCCTGACAAAGTTCTTATTGACAATAAATGTGAAGTGTATGTCAAGTGGACTGACTCCTTGCTCAGTTCTTGGAAATGGAGTCTGTTCCCAATATTTTGACTCTTTATAGTGTTGCCATGTTAGCCTCTATTCAAATCTATTTCCTTAGGATAAATTCCTAGCAGTGGGAAAAAGGGCATCATCATTTTAAAGGTTTGATTTGAATGCCTTTCTGGACTGCTTACATCCATTTGCACCTGCATGAATGTCACAAAGCACCTGTCATCTGACTCCACCCTTGAGAGCTTATGTATTATCTTTTGCAACTGTGTTAATGTAATAGGTAAATAATATCTCATTTAAATATGACTTTTGTTCGTTTCCTGTTGACAGTGAATATTTTTTCATATTTGTCTTCTTTTATGACTCGTTGACCTGTCAATCAACACATATGCTCACATGCCACTCTATACCAGACACTCTCCTGGACACACCATGGGAACACATTTGTGCCAAGGCAGGTAGATGCAAACTCTGACAGCACACCATTTAGGGAGGGTGCTCCTTTGCTCTGGAAAGAGAACTAGCCCTGAGTTTTTTTCCACCTTGCCCTCTAAGAAATTCCTCTCTCAGACTGTTCAGCTTGCCTTTTGTCACTAGTCTCTCTGGGCAAAAGGAAGTTTCAAATTGATTTGAAGGTTTAAGCCACACAGTCTTATTTGAACAAATGATTAAATGTTTTGCTGAGAATGGGTTTGTCAAATGAGTGTAAGTGCACTCCACTCTATGTTTCAGAGATAATTTGTGGATGAAGAATAAGGAATCGTGTCCTTATTAGAAGTTTGATGTGACTTATTAATCATCAGTAAGTCTCTGGCTGCTTTATCAATGGTATGCAGGGGACAGAAATCCTTTACTGTTTTTACTCTTTGTATAGGGCTGTCTTTACGGGGGAGCTTAGGAGGAAAGGGGAAGAGGGGGAAACTGAGTGGATCTCTCTCTCTCTCTCTCTCTCTCTCTCTCTCTCTCTCTCTCTCTCGATACATCTGGATTTTCATTAATTAATTCTCATCCCCCAGTTCCTCTGCCTCCTATCCCCCACTTCACTGCACCTACCTGCAATGTGGTTCGACTGTTTATGCCATGAGGGTAAAATGTTCTAAAGAAACATGGCTACAAAGAGAAATGTGGAAAGGTGAAAAAGTTTTTTAGTAGGGATCCACATGTCAGTGGAATAAATGAGATCCACATTATGTTTTTATCTGCCCACTAGAATGTAAATTTCAGATGTGCAGAGGTAATAATAGCTTCAATATTGGATCACCAGTGTGACAGGCACACAGTGGGCTCTCAAAAACATTTGTTGAAAGAACAAGTGAACAAACGGTCACCAGCTACCGTTTTGCTTATGAGGTCAACTCAAGATGTTTTTGTTTTTTTTTGTTTTTTTTTTGGTTTTGTTTTCTTAACCTTGGTCCTGGACAAGGTGATTAGCGCTCATCGTAATGTCAGTGGTGCATGAATCAGGGACAGGCATGCAAACAGTGATCGGATTTGGTGGTGTCTTAGCCCTGCTAATTCTGCTGCTGCTGCTATTGCTCCAAGTGCCAAGTCCTTATCCAGGGGTTGGGGGGTGGGGCAGGGTGAAGGAAACAGGCTGGAAGAAGAGGCAAGCTGGCTGAGCACTGGAACAAATCATTCAGCAGAGACTTGAGGGATGAGCATGTAGAGGTGGAATGACACGGGAGACGGAGCTAGTTTGATTGGAAACCAAATGGATTTTTGATAGGTTTGCTCGTTGCACAGTTTTATGAATTATGCTCTTATGTTGTTCTCTGTGAAATAATTTAAGCATTAATTCCTAAAATCCCAGATCGGAGATTCAGGCACTGGAGCTCTTTGAACAGTCGATCAGACATGGAGACGAGATTTTTGTCTTTTGGGAAAGTGTGTTATTAACTCTGGCAAAATATTTTGAATTCTTTTTTGTGATTTTTACAACTCAGCCTGGGTGACCTAGAGAAAAACTTCTCAATGAGACAGCAAATCTCATCAGAACCAGAGAATTCAGGTATAAGCACAATGCAGCCAAAGCTTCCTGTTTTAAAAGTTCCTCTAAAGCTATCTGCAAAAATATTACAGATTTTATTTAAAAAATATTAGCTTCTCAAGTAATCTAACATATATTTTTAAATTTTACAATAGAATGCTTATATTTTGATACACGTGCCTCTATGTACATATTGTACTAAAATGTCTGCTGCATAGAGCAGTTTTCCAGCTGATTGTACTTCCATTTATTTATTTGTTCAATAGTTAGGCCTTAGAACTAATTATTAATTTAAGGGCACATCACTCAGAATGCTAGTAAGGAAAAGTAACTGTTAAGTCTAGTCGTTTTAACAATTATGAGGCACCAAATTAAATATGAGATGTAAATATACACAAAATGCAAATACATGAACAAACTGATAAAATTGTTAACAGCTCTAGCTTTTGCAAAAACCTTTTGTGTGACAAGCGTACATAAAAAAAAATACTGCTACTAGTTTTAGAATTTCTTCTACTCTCCTTGTCTCTGTCATCCAAATGACAGAAGTGAAAAACTGACTTGGGATCTACTGGCTTGGGGCATATCCAACCAACTACCTTACTTTTCTTTTTTCTTTATATTGCATTGGAATATAAGATCCCAAACTTGGGAGCAGGTAAAACATCAGCAGGCTTTACTTACAACCTGCTTTGGACTGAAGGTATGTAGTCTAAGTAACCTACGAAAAAGTAGGTGACCACATGTTCTGCATGGCCTATACTCCACATGGCCCAGTTTAAACATCAAAATATCTTCTCTGGGGCTAGGAGTTTAAGCACAGAAAGTGATAAAGATTTATTTAATTTTCCTTTTCTGCTAAGTGAATGTGTGTTTGTCTCTTTCATAAACCTCTTGAAAGCGGACGGCAGTGTTTAGAGTTGAATATACATATTCTTTAATTCTCGAGTCATAATACCATTTAAGAACACAAAATCCTCATGCCTCCACTGTCTCTATCAGCTGAATTAAGAGGACAGTATAAGGGTTAATAACCCTCTATCTGCCACATATATGTTATTAACAATTGTGTAGTCTAATTTGTTTCTCATATGTCCCTCAAAATTTTTTTTAATGTTTAACTTATCTCTTTGCATCTTCTTTCCTTGACTTCCCACCAATCCCACTAATTTGCAAATGCATTTCTGCTGCTATCTGAGTGTTCCCTGTTTCATTGCAGATATCACTGTCTACCCTGTTTCTGGCTCCTTGACCCTCGTGTCTAGGTCACCATTATAAAAAAGTCTTGAACACGACCACTCCTGCCCTAACCTAAAGTGAAGCGCCTTCACTTTGTGTCACCTGAATTATTTTAACTCCTGACCTATGTTTGCATTTCTACCACAATGCTTGGTACAGTTTGTGACTGACTATGGACAATATAGCTTTTATGGTTATCTTCAAATGTTTAATGGAATATGATATATGAGAAGCAATAATTTATTTTGGGTTTCTTCAGATGCTGCCATCAAGAGGGAGATTTTCATTAATAAAAGATAGAGCTCAAAACAGAAGGACTCTAACCACAGTCTAAACTACTTCACAAAGCTTTGAACTCTTCATGATTGGAACTATTCAAGGAGAAGCTGGGTGGGACCAGGGAGGGGCATTGTTGAAAGGATTCTGACTAAACATACTAAAATACTAAACAATATGACTTCAAGGGTCCTTTTCAAGATAGGAGTTAATGATTTCTAGATTAATTCTACAGATTTGTATAAGAGCCAAAGTATTAAAAAATTATTCTGATTGGTAGAATTAGAGATAAGTGGAATCTTCTTCTCACTCCTTTTCTGTTTTAAAAGGTTTCCAAAATAGAAATCAAAAATCAGAAAATAAATTTGTTGTAAGCACAAAAACTATTTACTTTTAAAAAGAATATTTGATCTTCAAATATGAACATAACCTTTTCCTATGGGTGCCAAAGAAAGTTTTTTGTTGTATATGGGCCAACTGTTAATTTGATTTAGGTTTGGCTGCATATAATAGAAAAAAATTAAAAATTAAGTCGCTTAAGCAAGGAGAAGGTTTGGGCCTCTTTAATGTAAAAGAAGTCTAGACATAGAGATCTGGAGGTGAGAATGTAGCTTCACAGTGTCAGACACCAACACTGCTTTATCTTGTTTAGCTGTGAGAGGTTTCAACTTCAAGGTCACCTCATGGTCCAAATGGCCCCTACTTACTAGCATTCCATATGTGTTCTGAACAAGACCAAGGAGAAGAAGGTGGACCTATATCCTTTGTTTTAAAGGTCTTTCCGGAAATACTAGCCAATACTTCCATATAAATTTAACTGGTGAGAACTTAGCCATAAGACCATACCTAGCTACAAAGAATTCGAGGGCCTTGGGGGTAAGCAAAAATCAGGATTTTATTTCTAATGATGAAGTACAGAATGGATATTGGAAAACTAAAAGTGGTTATACCTAGTGACTAAAGGTAAGTCTAATACAGAATCATTTTTTAAAATGTCACTGGCCATAGCTTCTTGTTAATAGAGTTAGGAACTTTCTGTTGAGCTCATGTATTTAGATTAGTGAATAATTACTTGCTAAAATTTTGCTATTTGTCTTTTTTTTTTTCATTTGTGAAATGGAGCTGTACCTTCCCCATGTGGTTGTGATGGGTATTAAATGAGATAATACACATAAAGCACTTGGAACAGCAGTTGATATATATTAAGTGCTCAATAAATGTCAGTCATTACCCTGATTAATATTACTAAGATAATACACCACGACCAAGTAGGATTTATTCCAGGGACACAAGGATGGTTTAACATCTGAAAATCAATCAATGTAATCCAACACATCAACAAAAAGAAAAACAAAGACCATATGATCATATCAATAGACGCTGAGAAAGCATTTGACAAAGTGCAACACCCATTTATGATAAAAGCCCTTAAAATCCTTGGGATAGAAGGAACATACCTCAACATAATAAAAGCCATATATGAGAAACCCACGGCCAATATTATCCT